>JAGDQP010001152.1:0-41803 GCA_022664845.1 Lepisma saccharinum | reverse complement strand
CACCGGGACAAAAGACGAAACCGCCCGGTCCACCGGAACTTCTCCTCGAAACGGGGACTGTCCCGGTGATAAGTTGTGAATAGTATTGTTTTTTGTACACTATTTATGAATATCTGGCGCTAGTTTACACTCAATGCCGCGTATTAAAATGACAGACAGTCAAATGACGCTGATAGCTGCATGTCGCTGTACTCATATTTAGCAGAGACCCACACTGGTGCAAGTATAGAGTTGGGTAGAATCCGTAGAATGGTATACAAATACTAACAAAACAAACATTCTGATGGGACAGAAAAAGTTATGATTTGTCCTTGCGCTATGATTAGGATGTCAAAATATGTGCGCATGCAAATTTTGGCAACCCGAGCACAATTGTCAGATTCAATAGTCAGATTCTTGTTTGTGTAGAGTGATATAAAAGTGTTGAAATACCATTATACTTTTAAATTGCTTAAAAAGACTAGCAAATACATAGTAATGGGTGCGGCGCTACTTTGTGGAGGGTATATTCTTCATGGCCGCCATCTTGAAGTCTGCCATATTGAATCTTGATTGATTTTCTTAAATGGGAATGGGGTCGTGTAGTATGTCATTGAGGGCTAGAAGTTTAGGGAAATAAGGTTCTGAAGTCCGTTATGCCGCAACTATTATTGTGATTTGTGAGAGAGAAGGGTATGTGACGATGGGGTAATTATGCAATGTCACGAAACGACACGAGACAGAAAAAATGCCTATCGAAATCGAGACGAGACAGAGCTCTCGTAATGCCAAATATTCATCTTTTCGAGACGAGACACTGTGGACAAGATATTTTCGAGACGAGATAGCCTAAATTTCGTCTCGTCGGCAACACTAGATGAAATAGTCTGGAAACACAATTTTCGTGTCCCTATTCAGCTAGAAATTGTGATAGTATTTCGCAAGCTTGCGACATTGTGCTAAACTTCCCATTATGCAAAGAGATTGACGAGAAAACACAGAAGGAAGAAATCACACTTTCCAAAAACACCCGTATTACTACAAAATACAGACACAGTTACATTGCGTGAAAGTGGAACGGTGTGACGTAGTTGTGTATATCCCAAAAGAAATGATTGTCTTGAGGATAAGAAGAGACGAAGCTTTCATGACCAAGATCCGGGGTAAACTGTTTTCCTTTCATCGGGAATGAATTTTACCTGCGTCTGGCGTCTCGTGCATTTTATCTTCGTCTGGCTACAAATGTTCCAATTTTTCTTGTGTTGCATCCTAAGCTTTTTCCGAATAGCGGATACTTCCTAATAACGAATAGCTTTACGTTCCCCGTTACTGTCCACTATATAGAAGTTTCACTGTATATGAATAATAAAACTATATACTTGTAAGTAGCAATAACAGTTCATTCTTGTTTCAGTTTTTCATGTAACGTATACGCAGATAAAAGTATTATTTGTAAAATATTGCAAACCAAATTATAGTACAGTTCCATAACTCGTGTTATTTTCTAGAGTAAGAGAGGAGAACAAGAGGAAAAGTAACACATTATATTCTCGGTGTTGGTATGCGTATGCATAATGCACCTGCATATGAAATTTTCATTTAAGGTTAAAAATCCCTAAATGTGTATTTACATATGCAATATGCAAAATGTGTAATTATCCTAGCCAAAGGGGCCCCATTCTCTTTTGCTCTAATGTAAATTCAGGCTATAATGATCATCAAAATTGAACGAGAAATGACAGATGTGCCATGTTTTCTAGATGCTGTTTCTGTTGTACATCGCAGCAACCTTCGGGAAGGAGCCCCTAAGGTATTGGGGGCCTTCTGGACGTAGTAAGATCTACAGTTATCTTTCTGATGTCTGTGGTAATACTCAATGACGTGCATCTGATGTAGGCCCGAATTTCTTTATGTTATGTTGTAGAAACTTACATAAGGATTAAAAATTTATTTTAAAAAAACGAACTTCAGGGTGGGGCCCTGGCCGGAATTCCGGCCCTGGCCAGTCCGACACTGGTTGTATCTAGAGTTTTCTTCAGTTGATCAGGTGAATGCTGGGATGGTATCTCAATAAAACCCCTGACCACTACTTCCTAAGCCTCTGAAGAGTGGTCACGGAGAGACGTGATCCTTCAGATTTGACGGACTTAGACCAAATTGCAAATTCAGCCCAGAAAAGAAAATTCAAAGGTAAAACACACATCCAATGAGGAAGTTCCTTACTGAGAGATATTGGTTTCAGTCAGCAGTAAAAGTAACACTTTCAGTTATCCTAGTATTCCTCATCAACAATTATAGAACAAAGAAAATATACAAATGAATGACAGTTTCTAATATTGTCATCCCAACGATGTCTCGGTCTCCACAATGGTCTCCTTTTGATTATATTCCAACCAGAATATAATCTTCGTTTTCGCTCCATCCGAGTTACGTGGCCTGCCCACCTTAGACGTCGCGATTACATTATTTTTAGATCTGGTGAATGATACAGTCCGTGAAGTTCTTCTTTATGAAGTCCCCTCCATTCTCCAGTCATCTCGTCTAGTGCATTCTGCATGCATGCATGCCCTGCAAATGAGCATAGTTCCGTTGTGTTGAAACATTATATAAGCATGAAGGCGTAATTTACGCTAGATTTTTGAATATGATGAAACCTAATGTATCTTTTTCTATCATTTATTTTCGGATTCGCAATGGGTAGGTACGTGCGTTCGAATCCTGCTGCCGACTTCCTGAATGAGGTTCTTCAGTTTCCTTCAGTTCACCACACAAACTTCAGGATGGTACCTTAACTAAGACACCGTCCGCTAGCTTCGCATACCATACTATATGGACATACCATGTTCCATAGATGTCTAAAGACCTTAAAATTTGAAAAATATCCTAACCGTTAGTAGTTCCTAAGTTTAAAGTTGCCGAACCGATAGGCCGTAGCTACGTTATTAGAATGTTGGCGTAGCATTGGGAAGGCCCTGGCAGCGTCCTTCCTACCCGAGGATTTTCCAGGTCTTTTCATCAGTCACACCAGGCAAATACAGGGATGGTACCTATATTCGATATTCACTTGTTGTTGTTTTTTTAGCCATCCGTGTCTTACCCTATTGTGATTCTTTCGTAACGACATGCAATTCAAAATTATGGAAAGTGATCATGGAAACGTTTAAACTAAACAAGTAAACATGAAATAATTATGTGTTGTGCAGGAGATAATAGACTGCTAGTCATTCAAAACGAAGTGCTTATCGAAGTTATTATATTCTCTACTCTTGTACTGATTGAAATGATTTTCTCAAAACTACCCCCAACCCACTCAAAACTGGTTTCTTGCAGCCATACTCAATACCCTCAGGACAAATAACACCAGGTCATTAACCATATCCGAATTTTCCTTCCTTTTCTCTCTTTGCTATTTTGAGAGAGACAACCATAGACCGAGTAAGCGAGGGGTAATACACGCATGTCAAATTATATCAAAATTATCCAAATGGGCTGAAAATTAGTTTCTTTATATATTTGAGGTCGCTGATGATGATTATAAATGTAAAATTATGAAAATTATGCATGTCAAAATATGAAACAAGAGGTCCCGGGTTCGATTCCCGGTGCGGACACAAGTGGTTCGGATCCCACGTTATACTGTAGCTCCCGTCCTATAGAGCGTCATCATCATCATCCCGTCATCCCATCATCAACATCAACACAACTTTGCAGAATATAAGAGGCAAATTCACCCAAGGGGAGAATTTTTAATTTCAGGGAGGACATTCCTCCCGGACCACCCCCTGAATTCATCTCTGATGGCTGGCCATCCTCAGTGAGATTGTCTATAATTCAATAAGACAAGTTTAATTTACTTCCTCATCATCTTATCCCGAATTAGTGTTCACCGAGCAATATAGCTCTGCTGGTAGAGCGTTGGCTTTGCCTTCGGGAGGTCCTGGGTTCGATTCCCGAATGTAGGACAAAATCTTCCCTGGATTTATATGAATTGTACATAATCCCCATTACCTTTACACAGTTAAAAAGAAACCTTACTTGGACATAAGCCGCGCATAAATAAATAAATAATCAGTAACTTACATGGCAAAATAAAACCTTATTTACTAATGCAGCTAATAAATCTAATTTTTAGCATTTTTTAAAGTGTTTTTTTTTTTCAAATCGTGTATTCTGTCAATGTTTTCGATTAGTAACAGAAATTCGCAATGATTTAAACAAAGTACCTTAGCAATGAACTGTCATATCAAGTTTTGAAGTAAATTTTGAAAGCTGAATATTGGCTGGGTTTTATTGTGTTTCTTTTTTTTTTGGTGGGGGGAAGAGTCTATTTATTGATAAAAGCGCATGAGAAACAATACCACATATATTATATGAAACAATATATAAATGTTTTGTTTCTGAGATTAAAAGAATTTCTCATTGGAAATATTTTTACACGCTTGGTAGTATACAATGCCAAGCAATCAACTAATTAAATATTCTTATCAATTATTAACGTTATCTTCCTGTTGTAAGTTGCTAGAGAGCTGCTAGGTTGTTTAGCGATGTCAGGTTCCTTTACAGCACTCGAAGACCTATTGTCTTCATTAACGATATGTTGAACTACGGCATCTTGCAAGTTCACTGTAATCGCATTTACATCATCCCATTCGAGTTTATGCCTTTTCCAATATAAACGACGTGCTTGTGAATGTTTATTCCCTTTTTTTTAGTTTGTGATAGAGGTCTTCTAGTTTTACCCATCACAGCAGAGAAAAAAATAACGCACCGGACAGTAAAAACAGAGTTAGCACCACTGAAATTCTCCTGTCGTTATGGGCAAGTGTCGTCGCAGTTCGCATCTGATTCGCATGGCGGCGCTAGTGAACGGTGGGGAATGATTGACTCATGTAACAAAGTTTTTACTTTTTTTCGGAATGGGTATACTTTTTAAAGTAACAAAATATTGGAAATAAAAAAGCTATCTTCACTCTTTGCAATGACATATATTAAATGGTAAACAAATGTACCATTTTAATACAATAAAAAGTAGAAAATCAATGTCACATTATTTTGCATAAAACTGTTGCAATCAAACTGCTCACCTCTTCAGAGAAAGGCGCATAAAAGTTCATGTAATGGAAAAGAAACTTTGCGAAATTATTCATGTCACTCAGGAAGGTATAGGGAATCATATATTTTAGATTCGATGTTCCTGCTTTGTTAGTTTAGTAGAAAAGTATAAACAAAAATGCTTAATTAATTAATTATTTAATAAATTAATTGATAATTATTCTCTAGAAAAAACATTTAGAAACGTTATAAATAGCATCATTATCACTTTTTCAATAAAAATAATAACGGTATATATGCTATTTTATAACAATTTAAAACGGCAAATGCCCCCTTAAATCTATCTCGAAAAACTGAAACATTAAGACGTATTGAAGAAAATAAAATGTATTGAAGAACAAGTGAGCAAAATAGTATGAAAATTATATAAATGTATATATTTTTAAAAAAAATCAATTTTCTGCATGTCTTCTAATTGTTGAAAAGAGTTCAGTTATGTACTATTGCATTACAAATTCACTATAGTCATGGCCGGCACGTGTGTTAGGAATGGTTAGGTTATGTTTAACAAACTAACATGATGTCGGTCTAAAACAAGAAATATCACAATTCCCTGCATTCACAATTCGCTAAACATTTTGTGTAAAATGTTTTATTTTTCGTTTGCGAAATTTACTAACAACGATTCATATTGTCATTAAATAAGTTAAATTGCACAGTATTTCATCGGTAGTAGAATTGGATATAACGGAAGGGTGTGAAGAAAACCGTGATAGCCCATTAACCAATATTTCGAGAAAATGATAATTATTTGAAGTAGTAACTCGTCTGAAAAATCTACATTCTTATGTGTAGTAATACATGGTAATGTCACATAGATTACTTACTATTTAACCAAATTAATCTCCTATCATGTAATTTACACCAGTCACATTTTTGGTATCGATATATGTTATCAACGTTTTTCCACTGAGTGCAGTTAGTAACCAAAACATTAAAATATTTTTAAAATGAATCAAAACAATTTGTTGACATTCAGATTACTAAATTTCAATTACATTTGGAAATGAAATGAATCTGATTATAGATTCTTTGTCATTTTCTAAAACAAAATAACATTTTTTTAAAGCATAACGAAGGTAAATCAGCATTCCTGATTAAAGTTGCACACATATAAGTTATTAAATTTATATTTCTTGAACTCGTATACTCTATCTTTCACACTAACCCCTTATCATCAAAGCTAAATAACTTGACAATCATCTTAATAATACATAAACAGCACATTCATATTAGTATGAATTATACCAAAAATTACAATCTTGATCGTATCCGAATGATTCATATATTTTTCTTAGTCACCTTAAAAAAATGATCCGCCACGTCTATTTTCCCTGCATGTCTGCTCAAATACTTTCTGATAAAAGATCTGTCTGATAATGTTGAAGATATATTGGTAAAGAGATGCGATGCCCATTACTTTCGAATTTCCTATATTTGGAAATAGTTATGGTTTTGAAGCGAATGTCTTTTCAAATGCCTCAGAGATAGACTGACAATAAACCAAATCTTAAAAGTAGTAAAGATATTCATCTTCATAGGGAAAAAATTACAAATTGAAACCTTATATGAAAATAAAAACATTTTGCCCGTTTAAAGTATTAAGCAATAGAATTTTACTCCTTTTTCTGTGGCGACGCACAGAACATGCAATATTTAATCCAAGTGTTTCAAATCCAAACAGTTGACAATGAAAACGAACCTTCTAAATATAGTCTCTGCTATTCAGTATTCGTTCTTAGCAACTTACGAAAACCGGGAAGAATGCTAATTTATCACTCAGTATTAAGCTGTAATAATACTTTCAACAAAATAATGCAACATTTAATTAACACGTAAAAGTTGACATACTTTCATACCATAATATTTACCTCACTGTCAGAACGTTGATGAAAATTTTCACCCATTTTCGGCAAATAGGAAACATCTAGATCGCTATTATAATTCCCTTAATTTTTTGTTCGTGAGGTATGAGTACTTGTGCTACAAAACTTGTTTACAGAGTATGCAAAATTTTACTAATAAGAAACATTAAATAAACATTATGCATCATCTTTACTGTACTTATACAAATACTTCATTTTATTCACATTTCCTAATTACAAAGGTTTTATGAATTTCACACGGAATGAAAATCGAAACACGATAATCAAAAACTATTTCACTATAACCGAATCGGTTGGGAATTATATTTCACTATAAACTGTAATAAAAAAACGAAACTAGGCAGTCTTATACAGAATAGTTCGCACTTTATTTTTAATAAAAAATCGTGCAAATTGGATAATAATTGACAAAGTTATCACAATTTAAATGAAGTTATGAACTTCGTTATTTTTAGTGATTTTCAGTTGAGAGGATTGTTAAAGAACATTCGTAAATCTTTTTACGTGCAAAAATGGAAAACGAGATCCAAATATTTTCACTTGCAATATACTTTGAAGGAGTTTCAACGAAATCGTCGTGTCTACAAGTCCCTATGTTTACTTGGCTGAACTAATTGCAAAAGATTTTCTCATTGCATTTTCTGGAACATCTTTGCGCCCTGAACAACACATCAAAAACTACAAAAAAATCCGCGGTACCGTTTCCCGGCATTTTAATGACCATATTGCAATCTACTGTTCAACATTTTGGATAAAATGTCGAAAATATCAGATCACCTAATGAGGCTAGACACTTCGATCTGGAGACACAATCAATCCAATAGACAGTGTAAGAAGATACGATGGATAAGTTCTTATGTTTAGCTAAATAATTCTATTATTTACGGGACTCGCAAGCTCATTGCCGCACTAAAAACGTTCGTCATTGGATTATATCCTAGGCATCATCAAGTCAGTTTTCATCACGAGCACCTGTTTTTCGAAGATCCCTACTAATTTCTCCTTCCAAAGACGTCTTGATCTTCCCAAAGGTTTCTTTCCATAATGATTTCCAATCAGGATATAATATAATCTTCGTTTCCTCCATCCGAGCTACATGACCTGCCCACCACAGGAGTCGCCAATTCATTATTTTTACAACATCTGGTGAGTCGTAAAACAAGTGGAGCTCTTCATTATGTAGTCTCCTCCATTCTCCAGTCGTTTCTTCCGTTTCGGCCCGTATAGCTTTCCTAAGGCCATATTTTCAAACACACTTAATTTATGTTCATCTGCTACTGTCGTTCTCCAACTTTCACAACCTGAAAGTATTACCGGCAGAATAACAGTTCGGTACATTCTAAATTTTAATTTCCTTGATATTAATCGCGAGGTTAGGAGTTTCTGTACTGAATAGAAACATGCGTTGCCCGATACTAAACGCCTTTGTCTTTCTTCCGTGACCTCGATTTGCTTGTTACGCATGCTCCCAAGTATCTAAATTTCTCTATGATCTTATGTCTACTTCTTATAATTTTATTTCCTTCATTCCCTGTGTTTCGGCTTATTATGTTTCAAGTAACGTGTAATATAGTTCCTACATGCTGACTCAAAATTTGAATATCGTAGTTGTTATTCCAAAAATCTTGTTTTAATCGCATCTTTATATTAGTGTAATAGAAAATAACAACGAAATTATAACAGATTTGGAAAACATCCATTTATTGCAATAATAGAACGAAATGTCATTTTTTCAACAATATCAAGATCTAAATCAAGGTAATTAATTTTCTTTGGAAATCTTTTACTTTCAACACAGTTTAAAAGCTAATTTCTGGGTGTACGGCAATTGATGTTTGTAAACTGCCGAAGGCGGTTGGGGTTCAACCCAAAATGAGCACTGAAAAAGGTAGCCAAGTTCATCATCGCATAATTTTAATACATTTTCTCGACAATTATTTCAACAGCAAGACAACGTTGCTTTTAAAATTAGTTCTTATTTATCACTATGTACAGTTTATTACATTTTAAAAAAATATTGTTCTGCTGCAAAATCAGCGTTACTGAATTTCCCTTTTCATCCATCAGCAGTAATCGATAATTATGGACAAGGGACCCCTGTGTAAGGACGTTATTGAGTTTCTTAACAGTGTGTAACGTATTTAGCAGTCGTTGAACTAAAGGATGGTGAGTCATCGACTTTTGAACAGACGACAGTGGTGCAACTCAAAATAAATTGCTTCGTCTACCAATTCCACACCACTTTCGTCCCATTCATCAGTTAAAAATCGCTCTATGTCTCGAGAAGTCCAGTTGAAAACTAGATGCTTATTCTGTGTTCATGAACAAAACACAAAGATAAGGGAATAGATACAGTGATGTATTTCCTGTGAGGACGAACACTTTTCGCTAGAGCATAATTAACTCTTCTATCAATCGCTAGCATAGCTAGAGTTCAGAAATGATGAGACTTTAACAGCTACTGAAAACTTAGATGAAGCGGACGCTATCTACCTTTAATTATGCAATATCAATTTTCTAACTAGAAAATATATTCTATATACGTGCACGTAGGCAATCGGCATACGAACTCAAAAGTAGCAGACTCTTCGAGCAGGCAATCGAAGAATGAAGAAAGAAAGTGATTATTTTGTAACGTGTTGAACTACTTGCAGAAGCACGATCAGAAGCAATTCACAGTGAAAGATTTGTTGAAGAAAACGAGTGGAAAACTGAAAACGTGTCTCTCTAATGAACAACCTTAAGATTAAGTTACTAGAGAAAACAATGTAAAAACTATACAGATAAAATTATCATTATCAAATTTAAAATATACGCTTTCATTTTTTTACATAATTCTTGGCATCTTTTCTTGCGTACACAGAGAAATTTGCCCACTATTGAGGATTTCTAATTTAGTCCTGTAGTTTGTAATTTAGTCCTGTGATCAAATATACTATTAATTATAGTTTGGAATATTATCGTTAGTTCCTTATGAATTCATACTTTTATTGCTTTGTAACCTTCAAGAAAAGAATTGTGATTCGCAAACGCTGAGACCACCCATTATGATTTTGCGATATATAAAGTCTATAATAGACATAAACAACTTATGCGATCAATCGCTTGTTGTCATACATTTCAATGCACCCTGGAGACAAGTAGATCCGAGCTGCTTCAGATTTTCTAATATCTCATCGACGTTTACTATATGATTGCAGGTAAGGTGCATAAGGAGCTTGAACGACAATTTTCCTCCACTCGCTTGAGGGTTTTCTGAAATGGACGTCGTGATCCTGCAACACGCATCTCGAGATTCTTTGACCAGAATTGCCAGTTAAAATACCAAAGTAATATTTGGTAAACCAAACAAATACTATTATGAAATTGAATGGTAATAATATCAATAGGCCAGAACTAACGGATTATAGACTGTGGGATTTGACTCAATCTACTTAGCAAAAATAAGTTTAATAGAATATTTATATTTTCACTTATGTGGTGGCCTGTGATTTACTGTATTACTTTAGTATAGAGTTTCAGTTAGTAATGATGTTTGGTATTATAGTATTATATTTCTAATTGTAGAATAATAAATCCAATTGACAGAGACAGTATGAATTCATTATTGTAATTGAAATACCTTAAAAGACTTCTTCCAGTAATATCCTAAGTATATTGTATAAAAAATGGAAACACTTGTATTGTAATTTTGTTTGGTAACATTGAGCACTACGAAAATCAACCGTCTCTTGTAGGTAGGTTGGACTGTGTACTAATAGTAGAGGGAAATAGTACGGTTATGGATGTTATGCAGATGGAGTAAGTGACTAGTATGTCCGACTTGACGAAGTTTAAAAACCTAAAGTTGTCAGTGCATGTCTGACTGGAGCATCTGTGAGCAAAACAGCGATACTTTGAGGTATAACACAAGGCACACATATAGTGTACGGTAAAACAGGATCGGCGAAGCACAATAGTGTTTCAAAGATGAAGCTGCAGGATTTCGACCTAAAGGCCTTAAAGCGGATTGTGACGTACCAGAAGAGAACAACGAACTACAAAATAACTACAGAACTTAATTTTCATCTAAAACACCAGTGTCACCCAAAACAGTGAGACGGGACCTTCATTGAATGGGTATCCATGGCATGTAACTATTCCCAAGTCCCTGATAACAGACAAGAATATTTAAGCGACGTGCATAGTGCAATGTTCACAAAAACTGGAAGTTGGAGAACTGGCTACATGTTGGGTAGTCGGATGAGTCACACGTTACCATTTACACCACCACTGGGCGATGGTTTGTCTGCCAAACACCCTCTTAAGCATACCATGGGGACTACCTGGCAGCTCTATTATGGACAAGGGAGCTATGTCATGGGATTTGAGAGTCCTCATTGTCGTATTACACGCTTTGGTCTGAGTAGCAATGCATAGAGAACTTTTGGGTGACCAGTTATACCCAATGTTGCAATCTTTGTTTTTATATAGAATTTCATATTCCAGGATGATAATGCACACATTTACAACGCTGCCTATGTCTGTTCAAGAGTAGTTTCACGAATATGCTGATGAGATTAAACAACTTCCCGGGCCCTTGCAGTCCTTCAGATGTGAATATGATAGCGTGTGCTTGGGGTGTTTTGGAAACCCGGTTTTGGGTACAATTTGCATTTCTTTCTGAGCTGGAGGCTATGCTGCATCATGAATGGCTTCAAATTCCAATCAACATCATTCAAGAGTGTATTGGCCTATTCCGTTCATAATTGAAGCTGTATTGCGTGCAAACGTTGTACCAACGTCGCATTAATACAAAGTGTTGAGACTGCAACAAGTGTTTCCATTATTTTGTCGAGTACCTGTATCATTATGTACTCCATTTATGAACGAAGTTGCTATAATTGAAATCTGGCACTTTTCTTAAAGAAACCATGTGAAACTTATGATGATATGATGGATATTGTTTTAAAATGAAGATTAATTTACATGATAAATGAAGGTTCGTTTACAAATAATATATAGAATTGTTACATGTAAATCGTTTTAAGATATATAAACTTCCTTACACTACTTTTGTAAACAATACATTAGTCGAAATTTTAGAGTCAAAAGAGTTTCAATCTAGTAAATACGCTACAGATAATTACAAATAAAAATGAAACTTGATTCAATGCTTTATCAACTCAATTGAAAAGTTTTGTTTTAGTACACTCTGTGACAGGACTCACCATTTATACGAGCAATACAAGCCATTCCCTCACTGTTACAAGTTTCTCGCATACCTGCAATACGAAAATCAATATAAATGCAAATTCTACGGAAAATGTTAATTATAAAGAAATGTTTAGAGATTGTTAGCGTATAATGTTCATTATATAGAAATGTTTAGAGATTGTTAGCGTATAATGTGCTACATGCTACAAAACAATAACGCACCCGTATAAATGCAAATTCTCTTATAACGTACCCAAAAGAAGTCCTAGGGACAAATTGCAGTCTAAGTGAATCCCGGGGCTTGACAGTTTCAGGGTCAAGGTTATAGATTTTGTCACCGGTGTCCATGAGTATTCAAACGGCTTATGGCAAGTCTTTGACGAACTTATGGCTTCTGAATTATTGTAGATGCACAAATGTAGAAAATTAAGCGACTGAAAAGGAGACTAGATTTGGAGTCACATCCATAGTTTTCCTCACCATTGCAGACCATGACGGATCCAACCTTGTATAGATCATCTCTGTCGGACTTGTAGTTACTGAATTTTTGGAGGGGCACAGATGGAGAATTTTAAGCGACTAGAAAGTACCTAACAGTTTTAGGATCAATTTATATCTTATTGCTATGTTTCGGACCATTAAAAACCCAATGCTGTATCTCTGTCGCACTTGTAGTTACTTAGACCTATAAGGGATATAAATGAAGAATACTAAGTGACTGAAAAGGACCTGCCAGTTTTAGAGCTACATTCATAGCTTTCCTCGTCGTTTCGGAACGTGACGAATCCAACGTTGCATAGATCATCTTTGTAGGACTTGTAGTAACTGAGATCTAGGAGGGGAACAAATGGAGATTTAACGACTACAAAGGTCCTGCAAGATTTAGGTTTAAACTTATAGTTTACTCCGCGGCATTAGGTCGCAGCGAATCGAATGGTGTATCACTCATCTCTGTGTGACTTGTAGTTACTTGGATCTAGGAAGGGCATAATGAACAATACTAAGCGATTGTAAAGAATCTACTAGGATTTAGTCATATTCATAGCTTATCTTACCGTTTCAGACAATGACGAATCCAACGGTGTAAGCCATATCTGCCGGACTTGTAGTCATTGAGATTTAGGAGGGGCACAAATGGAGATTTAACAACTAGAAAGGTCCTGCTAGATTTAGGTTCAAACTTATAGGTTACTACTCGGTATTAGGTTGCTGCGAATCCAATGGTGTAACATTCATCTCTGTGTGACTTGTAGTTTCGTAGATCTAGGAGGGGCATAATGGAGAATACAACAGTTTTACAGAATCTGCCAGGTTTAGAGTCATATTTATAGCTTCTCTCACCGTTTCATACCATGACGAATCCAACCTTGTAGACAATATCTATCGGACTTGTAGTTACAGATATCTAATAGGCGCACAAATGGAAAATACTGAGCGATTCAAAACGACCTGCCAAATTTAGAACCAAATTATATTCATTCGAACTGTTAGAGATTATGACGAGCAACGTTGTATCAACAATCTATGCGTGATACCTAGTTACCGAGGGGAAGAAAACATACAGATGAAGAATACTAAGCAATTACAAAAGGATCTGCCGGCTTTAGAATTTCCGCGATAGTTTACTCCACGACTTGAGAACATTGCCAACCCAACCGCGTATGATTCATCACTGTCGGACTTGCAGTTACAGTTCTAGGAGAGACGCGTTTAGAGAATACTAAGCGTTTACAAGGGACCAACCAGTACTGATAATTTTTCCCAGCGTTTCAGACCATGACCGGTCCAACGGTGAATCATTAATCCCTGTATGACTTGCAGTTACTGAGATATGAGGGGGCAAAGAAACATACAGATGGAAAATACTAAGTGATTGAAAAGTACCTGCGAGATTTAGAGCTTATGTGTGAGGTTATTCCATGGTTTGAGACCATAGCAAATCTAACGCCGTATGGCTCATCTCTATCGGACTTCTGATTACATATATCTAGGAGACACACTAATGGGGCATACCAAGAGATTCAAAAGAATATTCCACTTTTATAGTCAAAATTATAACTTTTTTCCACCATATCGGACCATGGTGGTAGTATCTTACCTGCTCTTTCCGAAGCTCTAGAAAATATTGTAAGTGATCAGATTCGTTCTTACTTCGAATCTTATAGTCTTCTTAACCCATCCCAATCAGGTTTTCGGAAAGGTTGTAGCACCGCCAATGCTCTGGTCCATATAACAGATGACATTCGTTATACTCTTGAAAATAAGAAAATAACAATCCTTGCACTTCTTGATTACAGTAAAGCTATCTAATCCATAGATCACAATATTCTTTTTCTCAAACTATCAAGGATTTTCATCTTCTCAGACACTTCAGTAAAATGGATTCAGAATTATTTAAATGGCCGTTCGTAATATGAATCTGTGTCTGGTATTGATTCCTCGTTGAAATCTCTTCATCGTGGCGTCCCTCAAGGTAGCGTAATAGGTCCACTTCTTTTCTTCTTGTATATAAACGATTTTCCATCTGTATTGCAGCACTGTAAGTATCACCTTTACGCCGACGATTTTCAATTATACATTTCCTGCTCTCCAAATGAGCTAACTAGAGCTATTGCCAAACTTAAGGAGCACTTACAAATGATTGTTCAGCGGTCAAATGATAGTGGCCAGAATCTAAATCTCAATGTCTTCGTATAGCCTCAAAACTAATCTTCTCGTCCCTTCAATCGTACTCGTTTCCTAATGTGATTCTAGATGGAGTCGTTATTCCTTACTGCGATACGATGAAAAATTTAGGTCTTATTTGGAATCAATATCTAACGTGGACGGAATATGTCAGCACTGCCTCTACAAATGCCTTTGACGTTTTACGTACATTGAACAGACTTAGAAATTTTCTTCCAATTTCCCTTAAGAAAACTTTTGTACAGGTGCTAGCAATGCCTCATTTAGATTACTACAATGTAGTTCTTGCTAACCTAGATGAAGTACTGACTTACCGGTTACAACGCATTCAAAATTCTTCTGTTCATTTCATATTTAATCTTAAACGTTCTGACCATCTAACACTGTATTTCGATAGGCTGCAGCAGTTGAAAGTCTCGGAACGAAGGGAATTGCATTCATTAATATTTTGTTGTTTAAAATTCTATGTTCAGGAACCTCCCTACCTTTTACAGCGTTTTAAGTTTCTGAGAGTTCATCATCATCGCGATACCAGATCAATGTATGAACCTAGTACTTCAAATTCCCTACCGCAACTCTTACTTCCTTTCTAATTCTTTTACAGTTTCGGTGTCCCACAAAAGGAATTCACTGCCTATCTCAATCAGAGAGTCAACTTCATTATAAAATTTTAAGTTTATGCTCTACAACCACTTCCCAGTGCAACGCGACTAATGTTGACCAGCTCCGCCTTTTGTTTCCATGTCCATAGCTGTGCGATGATTTAATAATATTATTTACATCTGTGGAGTTTCTAATGGTGTACAGCCATTAGAGATCTATATTTTTCGTATTTTTTTCTAGCGTGAAGGTGTGTGAGGTGAATCCTATAATAGCTTGATTGTCTTCGTTTGTAGTTTAGTCCACTTTTATTTTCTTTTTGTTTTCTATCATTAGTTTATAGATTGATTATTAGTGTGTGTGTTCTTTTTTATTAAAACTTTTAATTACATTGTATTGATGGTTGAGTGTAAAAAAGGTTGTGATGGCCTTAACTTCGCCATGTAAAACAAGACGAAATAAATAAATATATCTGTGTAACATGCAGGTACTGAAGTCTAGGGGGGGCAAGATACATAGATATGTATATTATTAAGCGATTGAAAGAGGCCTGCTAGTTTTAGAGCTTATGTAAGAGGTTATTGCTTTGTTTGAGTTCGTAGCAAATCCTACGTTGTATGGCTCATCTCTGTCGGAGTGGTAATTACTTAGATGTAAGCGAGACACGAATGGAGTGTACCAAGCGATTGAAAAGACCTTCTGGTTTTAGAGTCAAAATTATAAGTTTCCCCACCGTTAAAGACCATTACCAATCCAACGGTGTGTCGTTTATCTCTGTGTAACTTTTAGTTAATGATAACCATGGAGAGGCCAAACAGACCATGTGAAAATACATAAAAAATACATCGGAAAAATGAAGAAAATTAAGGAAATTAAATAAAGCTTTCACTTTTAGAAACAAAGTCATAAGTTTCCACACCGTTTGAGGTCATGACGAATCCAACGAAGTATGGCTCAGCTGTATCGTACTTGTAGTTCCTGAGATCTTGGGGAACTGACAGACAGACAGGATCAACCCTATATCTTCTCTTATTTACTGACCTTCATATGGGTGTACTAATAATTTGAGTATCCAAAGTTATTTTATAAAAATGGGTAAAACTATTATTAATGGGCTATATTCTTACTAACCTAAGCATTGACAATGCCAATATAGTTTATTAGGTTTGCTAGGAAAGAAGTTTAGATCATGTAAAACTGTTTAATTCATAGTGTTATTTTAATTGTTTTACAACACCATGAAGTTCATTGTTTCGATGCATTTTTTTTTTATTTCAATACACAAGACAGTCTTGTTAAACATAAAACCAGATTTTATGTTTCTCATTAACAACCTTGAGTCTGGCCGTTGCTATTCTTTAATCACCATATAACTCTTCTATAATAGGCAGTTTTAAAATCAAATATATTTCGTAGCATTTTCCTGGAATATGTTTGGTCGACTGTTGGTCTTTTCTACTCTCATAAATTTGTCTTTCATAGAACAGTTTCATTTTATTTGACATTCATTTTAACATGCAAATTAACTAAATTGAATTATGTTGCTTTCAATTTTGGAAAGTGATAATAAAGGAAATCCTTTGTCAATTTGATAACATATTTTTTTGTGATTGTTAAGAAGAAATATTGTCCTGGGATTTAAAATATTAGTTTATTTTTATTTATGTTTTTTTATTTAATAACATTATTACTTTAAATATGGTTTTGTTTCTCAAATACTTATACTCCGAATTTCGTAACTCATGCTTAATAAAAATTTCGGCCAGTAGTCATTGTGTAGTTTGTATTTTGACGAGAAGATATGAACGTTCTCTACGTTCAATCATTATTGCTTTCTCTCCATATTCCTTTGATTTATAGTACAACATTCCGTAATGTAATGAGTGCAAAACGTTCGATTACTATAACTCATATCAACTTGCCTTTGTTTTACAAGAATTACAAAGAACAGTGAATACTGCCAAATTGGTGATTGTTAACCTTTCCCGTAGAAAACGTGCTCATATGAAAGGTCATGAAATAAAATTCAGGATAGATACAATCAGATACGAATGACTCAAAGACCTTGGTAAGCAATAGAGAGCTAGCTATGAGACTATATTTTAGAAAATGTCTCTTATTACTTCATTTGAAGCCCAGAGTAACGCAGGTATTTTTCAAATTTCGGAAAATACGCAATTTCATCGTATAATAGTTTAAGTTAATGTGATATTTCTTTTGCTCATTCTCTCACTATACGTGCACTTAAAATATTAGAGCCGCTTCTTATATCCTGTTTCAAATACTTTATTTACAAACTGACACGTCGACATTTGTAATTTATGCATAATATTAGGTTTTAAGTTATAAGAAACTGATTCATAATCATTTGAATACTTGACCATTGTAGAAAAAGGAGAAATAAGAAGCAAACATTTAATACCCTTCCACATTCTTTGCAAGAACACCCTCGTAATAAATCTTGTTAGGAAATATTTTATGTTTAAATTTCTTTGTAGAAATTTCCATTGATTACTGGGTCCCGTACTAAATTCGCTATCGATGATTAATAATTATTGCATATACATGGATTTTTAGTGCCTTTTTTAATTCATATTTTTACACTAAATTGAAGATTAACTAATTTCATATAAGAACGTTTCAATTTTCTATGGAAACCCAACACCACTACTTCTAAGCCGTGACATCCAGAACCTCAAACCTTAAATTGCAAATATAGAAGCATGAACACAAATACGTAGTCGAGAACAGGAACTGCGCTCCCTTAAAAAGGTCGTATTATTGTTAATATTATTGTGTTGTTCGTTTCCTTGCTAACAAAGACCAATATATTATCTACTTCTTTCACTGAACTGTTAGCGAGCTACACGATATTAATACTCACGGCTGTTTGCTTGAAAAATAAGTTAAACCTGCATAATCATCACTGGTATCATGCCTAAAGCAGCAAGTGTTTCAAGACAAACTACGTCCTCCCATCTGTTCTCCCTTTTGCTCTTACATTTCATTTCAACTTGGATTTTTCTTCCCCAATAATGTCAAGTAGTTTGATTCCCTGTTTTCCTTTTCATTTCTTTTACTCAACCATATTTTTAAACGCACCACCCAATTTACAATTTGTGTGTAGGTAATGCCCTAATCAGTTTTCCTATTTATTCTAGAGTATCCCCAACATTACTCTTCTTTCACATATTATCTTCATCCCTTCTTCACTTCGCGTCTTGTGTATCCAATTTATTTACTTTTTTACTTCCTGTTAATGTTCTTATTCCAAATTCTTCCGATTTGATATCATGCTTCTGTAGTGTAAATGTATCTGCTCTATCCATTGCAATACTATGGAGAATACATTTAATTAATTTTGTCGTATACACTTGTTCGGGCTACATGCAAGGACTGTATGTGTTTTGATGTGACATATTTTCAACCATGGTTTCCAATGGTAATTCTATTTGCAAATTTATAAAATAATATTTTTATATGAAGTTGAACGGGGAACATACTTCTGCAATGTATTTGTAAACTGTGCGACACAGTGTTATTTATAAACACTAAACCAAGTCAATGGAGTTCTTTACCAAACTTCTGGCGCACCCCTCCCTATGTCTCCATAATTCATACAAGACCGCAGGGATACTTGTATAACAATTATCACACGTACATACATACATACTTATCTATAGCATAGGAAATGAAGCAATCATACACATGCATACTTGTCTTTTGTGTTGATACCAGAGGAAGCTGTGCATACGTTGGATGTCCAACAAATGACTATAGACCGCTCTGACCTGTTTGTTCTATACACTAAGGGCGTACAAAAGAAGCTCTTCGTCCATTCATGCAATGTCAAGGACAGGTTGAGGACTTCTGCTTCCTTAGCTTCAATGGTTTTCAGGTTATCTATCTAGCTATACGAAATTCTAATCGAATAATCCCTACAAAATACCTGAGGAAGCGTGTGAACGATGACGCGAAAATAACGGTACAGAATAAAAAAGCTAACTCTATTTCCTAAAAGATTTCCTAAGAATACCAACTCCGACTTTAAAGCTGCGAAAACGACTGAATTAATATACACAAACAAGAATGTTACATGCCTACTTGATTCTCTGGTAAATCAAATAATAACAAAAACTAATGCTAGTTTCTGCTTTATTACTGTGTAGCTTTAATGACAAGATTCTTACATGACAATATACTTGAAATAATGTTGTGGTATCTGGGGAATCCTTATGTTCTCCAATACGCATCAGAAGAGTAACCGCTTTGCGGTACGGCAGTTGGAGATGCAGTCCTGGAACTGTATCTCACCTTTTATCCTGCAAATCGGGTAAAATCAGGAAACATACCAGCTATCGGGACTAGAAGAGGAGACACATATGCATTTTATGATTGTCATTATGAAACAATGGGTTAGCAACGAATAATCAAATAAAAAGAAAGAATGAGAAAATATTTACATATTTAAAGCTAACCTACACTATAGCTAGTCTCTGAGCAACACCTACACCAGGTTGTAATCGTGACTCGAGAAGCGTTACTGTCTGTAAGCAGAAAACTGAACATTCTTCAATTACTTAACCAATAATCTGGTTACAAGGTAACTATCTAAGTCGGAATGCCGAGTCTGCAACAGGTGTTCTTTACAGTTTATATAGAGATTCGAAATAATAAGACATGATAAGTTGAGAAGGAGTTGGGCGACAACACTTTATAAAATCAAACAAATAACTAACCTCTAATAAATTCATATCAGGAAATATAATGGCGGTCTTCTAGTTAACAGGCAAGATTCAGGAACACAAAAGAAGGGCGATTAAGAAAAGTATTCGGTTTTTATACTCTATAAACAATGTGTCAGGAAACCGGTTATGACTGACATGTTACGCAATGCCTGCATCCCCAGGAGCAAAACATGACCAAATATGGGCATGGGTTACGGTTAGTCCCATGAATAGTTGTTAACTAATACGTGTACTTTCCAAAGTTTGTACTCATCATTTCCTTCGGTTGATCACGAGTGGCGTGAATTGTCTGTTGTCAATACTGCTTCCAGATATTACAATCACGCGTTGAAAGCAACAATTGATCCGAATGTGTCAAGTTATCTAAAACGCCTCAACTCTTCTAAAAAGCCAAATTCTCACTAATCAAAAATGGATTTGGGGAAATTAATTTAGGGATTTGGTAATGAGTTTCGCGTCAATAAAATCGAACGCAACAATGTCAATTCTTTATTGACAAATATAGAAATTATTAACCAAATCACTTAACTCATACGCATTCACATAAAAATACTTCACCGTCGCTATGAAAAAAATCTTGCTATTCCCAATCAAATATGTGCTTTCTTCAGCGTTACAATGAATAAACAAAATTCCATACGTCCAAAATGAATAAAATCATTCAGCTATGTGAAACTTTCCAAAAACGTAACCTTCGAATACTGCTTGCAACGTATTAAGACGTGAATGTATGTGTAAATTAAATTAAATGATAACAAAAGATGTGTACAATACATTTTTTAATCTAAATTCGATTCAAATAAGAAAACGTCCAGATTAATTAGCAAAACTTCAGTAATTCGACTTTTTAATATTCACGCTTGTGTTTTCTCTTTCATACACGATTTTGTTGTACAATCTTTGCACAAAAATATTGAAATAGTCCTTTAATTTTAGAAAAAATATGCAAGGTACGATATTCTTAGACAACGAAAGTAATACAATGTCAATGACCACTTATTATCTTTTACAATAAGGGATCCCATTAACATACAGTTTCTATTCTTGGATTATATATTTTATTAAGTGTTTCAGATATTCAAAATTTACTCGACTACTTGTGTCAGTTCGTGAGTAGCGATGGTATTGGAAGGTAAATTTTCTTTTTTTTTCTTTCTTTTTTTTTGAACGTATTAAAGAATATAAATTACAAATGTGACATCTAAAAAATATATTACTCTTACTAACAAGAAAGAAATTGAGCTTTCAAAATGTACGTGCAGGGTATCTACACTTTTATTTCTTATTATAGGTAACGATGTACGAAACGTGTTGTCTCTAATCATTTACTATTAAATTACTTCAATCGTTATAGTGTTCTAATGGAACGAAGCATTTAAATGGTCAAGAAGATATTTGGTGTACCTAAACAATTTTATGATTATGTAATGGTCTTCGTACCTTCTCTAGTAATTCTACCGTGATAATCCATAACCCTTTAAAATATACAATATGAAATACATAACCGTAGTGCCTGTAAGATTCTGTGTGATCGGGCAATATATTGAATAGAAGGACCACCTAATTACAGTGATGATGTAGCATAAATACAAAACAAGCATAGAAACATTTAAAGCTATTTACGAAAATATTATTATAGTACGATAGGACAGAAAACATTCACTGAATAAGGAGCTGCGGTAGCTCAGTGGTTACAGCACTAACCTCTGGTGCTTGGGGTCGTCAGTTAATGTGGTGCTTCATGTGAGCTTTGTGCTGGACAAACACCGTGTGTGTTTGCTTTCTCTGGGTTGAACCGTTTCCTTCCAAATTCTTTATTTCACCAATCATCCCATCAATATCCATCAGGTCTAAGCCAAGGTTGCCTGAAGGCCTTGAAAATTAAATGGAATTCAGTAGGTGGATCTATCTCACAACTATACGATATTTACTTCTACTCATCACGAATTGATTTTAAATTCGTCAATATGTTCACCCCAACACTTGCTACTTATTGGTGTCTTGTATTACAAGTATGCTTATAGTAGTTAATAATTATCACCTTATGTGCGAAATGATTGGTACAGAACGAAATAATGAATTTGTATTTGTGCAGCTTCGAGCTGTCTTCATTACTTAAAAACATCGCCAAAGCAACACAAAAAAAAGCAAGTGTGTTGATAATATTTTTCTATATGTTACCATATATCTCGTTATATAGGCTTTCTGTTTTGTCTATTCAGGCTGTCTAAATCTCAGGAGCTTGTAGAGAAATGTTTTATTATTATCGTGCTACAGTTGAATGTAAACAGTATTTTTCAAGGCTCAATGGATGTAAGGCAGCGTCGTGAAGCATCAGTTCTAGCTAAAAACTGATTGTGAGTTGGCTCACGGCCTAACCTAGTTTTACAATATGAAGAACCGCGTAAATTAATAACTGGATATTGCCTTAAAATATGTATAGGCCTATCAAAAAAAAATTATGTTTATTTTTTTATTTATTTAAATATCATCGATTTATATCAGTTTCTTTTTTATATCCTATTCTTTTTCTACACTACATATGGGATAATAAAACTTTAACCTACTTCCACCACGATTCTCATATACATTTTTTTATTCACAGACGAGTAACTATGTACAACTCTTTGTATAAAAGCAATACAGCATTATGTAATAGTCTCTTAAGAGCTCAAACATGTGCGCCTGTAACCGAACCTAATACCTAGCTTGAAATAAAACAAAGTCGACTGAATAGGAGATTCGTACTGTCGACTTCCAAGCTCGCAACATGGAACACTGACATTCACTTGTAAAGTATTAAACGATCACTTACCAATTGAGATTAAGGATGATTGGTTCAGATACATGGGCTTTTACTGAACATGCAGCCTGAACTTTGAAACTCACAACTTTCAGATGAATCGGTAGTTGGAAGAAGTAAATAAACGCCGAAATGGCGGAACTCGTTTCTTAGTGTTAAAATTCTCTCAATGAATAGATTCCCAGTGTCTGTCGGCAGAAAGACATTGTGTATTGTAAAAACAATTTCTTGCTTGGAACTGACGTTGTGTATCTATTCAACAAACAACGTTTCACGCGAAACAAGCCCTTTTTTTTGTTTTTGGCGTTTATATCTTTCTTCCAACTAGCGATAAAAATGTATTGTGTACAATACTCTTGCACACTCCGTGCACTGAGTACTGATCTTTCAATTTTTGACTGACAATAATTTTCATAGAGCCAAGCAATTTTCAGCAGGTTCAAAATTACTTAATTGGTAACAACAGTAACTATTCTCGAAATCTTCAGAGAATTGGCAACAAATTGGCAGAATTTCATTATATTTAGTATGAATTGGCACGAAACTTTCACTATCGTGACACTTATAAATTTGGCATCATAAACCACAGTTGTTATTTCAACTTCAGAGAATGTATCTTATGACATTCGTTAACTTCAAAACTGATAATATAAAATAATTACTTTTGCTTTGCGAAAATTAACTTGCTTCCATCCACTTAGCGAAGGTATAAAAATACCTGGACTTCCAATATTACTGTGTTATTTTACTTGTGGTTCCTTCCGAGTATATCTTTACACATGTGTGATCAATGACAATCCCTTTTCCCTGGAAAATACTTATTTTATAATTTCCGGCGTCATTTCAAAGGAAATAAGCTCTTATTTAAGCCTTCACAAATATTCAGATCATAATATATTTTTCTTCTAAGCCGTTTCTAACACAGGAAGCGTAAGTTGCACAAGACAACGTCATAGAAATCGAATCACAATTATGCACGTCGTCTCATAACAGTGACGATCGTACCTCAAAACACTTTCATACATAGAAATCAATCGTTAATATTCATGAGATTGTTGATGATTGTTTACATATAAAATCAATGGATTTGTTTAACAATTCTGTATAAATAAATTCTTCTATGCTGGTTTTTACGCTGCTATATTCGTGTATTAAGTAATGTGATTCCAGACAACTTGGCCAGCTTTTGCAGATAGGACCTATCGCCTTTTGGTAAAATAAAATACACAACACTCCGTTACATTGATCCAATGTGATTAGAACACGTGAGCACACGTCCTGAAAGAGAGTTTGCTAACAATTTGGTTTTACCGGTTACCACAATTTTATTTGGAATAAAGAATCTATGCTACAAGCATATTTGAAGAAGATATGTGTTCTGTGCGTAAGAGTAGAATAATGATAAATGACAACCTAAAGATGAATGTTAGGGAGATACTGAACACCTTTCTGCGTAGTTAGATATTAAAATTATACAGCGCGTTCCATTACCCATATCGAAGTTTTCTTTCATGTTTTAGGATAGAAAAATTATGATCTTTGCTTTGATTTTGCAAGTTCGTTAGGGAGATACGGAACAATGAATATGGATAAGTTCATAAATAATCGACAGACGTTTTATCACTTTTCTAGGCGAAAACTGAGGAAGTTATATGTTATACGTTTAGTGAGGGAGCGTGGCGATGTAACTGTTTCTTTGTATTCATTTGATCTGATTACCACTGTTTCTTATCAGATAGAATACGGGGTTTCCATGGTTCATCCAAAACAAATAGTAATCAACAAATTGTAGTGAGACGTTAGATTGACACACATTTATTGACTTTATACCTAACTCTATCTCCCTCGCTTCCAATTGTCTTATGGGGAATCACGTTAAAATGCTCGCAGACAGATAATACTGTGAATGTGTCAAAATATTGAGAGAAAAAATCCTATTGGATTTCCTGTAGTCCAGAATATAGATAGGTACAACTAGCCAATCTTGACGTCCCGTTGACACCCTAACATACACCCATCAACAGTTTTCTTCATTTCGTAATATATTTTGTTTCTGGTATGCATCTTAGGGGATATTTCAAATGACGTGCGAACATTGGGTTGAGGGGTGCTCCATATCGTGTTTTACTTTATGTTTGGTTTTCTAAGTCCTGGACTACTGTTATTCTAATACTAAATTGAATCCCCAAATGTTGGTTCATCTTTATAATTGTATTTGTCTAGGATCATTTTAGCATTGATTTCCAACCAGAAATGTATCACTTTTGAATTGTCGCTACGAAAAGCCACAAAACGTTTGTCAAATATTTACAATGTGGGGTTGCCGACAGATGCCGTGGGTGGACAGATGGTGCAGCATATGACTAGAGACGAGGGAGTATTCTGCTCCTTCCAGTCTATCACCATTTACAAGAAGATACAGCAGGAGGCAATACTAGGAGGTTACTTCCCGTTATTACTGACATTTAAAGTATACGACCACTTTAACCTTTTAAGTACGTATCAATTAATAGAAATAATTTTAACTTCATTGTTTTGTACATATCATAGGTCTTATGTACGTAGGAATTAGGGCCGTTTTAAACATATATTCTATGGGAATTGCTATCTACACTTGTGCAGCTGTTTCCAACATTTAAGACAGTGCTACCCTCTGGTTAGTTACCTGGTAAAACATTTATATTGACGCAATGAGGTAAGACGCCGGAAGATAGGATGGAACACATGTAACACGTTTATCGTTATGTTTATTTTCACAAGTTCAGCAAACCGTTCCAGAATTTAAGTAAAGCGTAAACGTATCCAATTAAAGTTATAGAGGAGGAAATTTTGAGACCTCTTCCAACGTCACAAACCGGTACATCTAATGATACTACCGAGTCACAAAACCTTTCTTAGATTTTACAACCCAGTGTATCCTGTGGTACTGCATGAGAAAATTACACCAAATAATTGAACTAATTTATACCAATTCCTATTTCACTAATACCAAAAGCATCGGAACGGTGACTAACAGTTTATTTTATCATCCGAGAGTACTTCATTGAAACACAAAATGTCTAATGAAACAAACTTCAAGGTTCCAAAGGGATAGTTTACAGAAGACTTCCAACTCCGCCATCTCCAGCTCTGTTTATATTGTATGACAGTAATGATTATATCATGGACTTTCAAAATTAATGTATTGAGTGTCTGGCACTGCATGAAGACTGCTACGTCTATACGGATCTGCGTAAACTATGACAAATATACAAAATAGTTCGATGAAACTCGCTCTGATTATCAACTGTTCCACACGTGGAAGGAAGTAAATCATATCATTAGGTGCAACTAAGAAAGAGCTCAAATCTAAAAATTGTTTTTTAGTTGTTTATTGTTTACGTTCTTCCTAAATGATTGAACTATTATGTAATCAACTTTTAAGTAAATGAGAACATAAAAAGACATTTTGGTTGAGTTAATACTGTGACATCTGGTCCCAATTTACAATACGATTAGATGTGTATTTAATTGTTACATATCACTTAGATGCGTACATATGTACAGCTAAAACATTTAGTCTTCTAAAATTTGAAAAGGAAAAAGGGACAGCAGTTATGGATCGCATTATATAAGTATCAACTTTTCGCACAAAATAATAAATTTCTAAAAAGAGGGACAAATTTATGATAAATATATTTACCTAAATTATATAAGAATGGCGGTGCGCACTTGCAAGCATCCATCAACTTCTTGTATTTACAATGAACTCTGCAGGCCACTGGAGTATAGAAAGGACTTACTTCAAAACTAGCTTCGTCTCGGAAGAGGCATTTTCTCTGACAATGTGTCAGCTTTCTAATGCTTGGAGAACTCACTGTTGTCGTCAATGCAATGTGGCATACGATAATCGTATTCTGAGCTGCTGGTTTAAATATCATATAGTTTGCGATCTTCTGAGGGAACTCGTACGGAGAATGTAGGAAAACCTGTAAATATATTTTTTAATATTTATTTTAATCTTGGCATGTAATAAAACTGGAGACGGATCGTCGGTACTTTCGACACCTTAATACCAATGATACCTTAAATATATCCTTCAATCAATACTTCAACTAATGAATTCGATACATTGACATATTCTTGCAACGATACTTCTCTTTGACATTGGGCTTGTTCGGAAATACATAACGAAGTTCACGGAATGCATGATCTTAACGCTGAAAATTATTTTCGTGAAATTCGTTTTCTTCGTTATTTCCGAACGCTCCAAACCGTTGTCAGGATAACGATAGATACCAACTCGCATACATAACAAAGAAATAAACGAAAATAGAAGGTGTGGTTTTAAGTAGGGACGTGAGGCTCAAAATACGAATCAAGTTAGTTTCTTGGAGAGATTCTATTCCAACAATAACGTTATTTACCAACATGTAAGACCTTTCTTTGGAGAAATTCCTTATATTCACTTCAGATTTCATTTGCTACGCTTGTATAACGAACTTAGGATTTTATTCGTTGCATTTGGTTAACAGTAGAATAAATCGATTCTCTTATTTACAAGAATTATCTGGCTGAAGTTCCTACATATTTCTATATCCTTCAAAATTTCCATCACTTCGCCAACTACTAAGTCACATTTACGGGACAAGAAAAATATTCCAATTACAAAAAATATTTAAAAGAAATTGCAAGGAATTAACATTTAACGTCTTAGTCAAATTGTATTGCCAAGAAGAGAAACCAATATATAGACCAAACAACTTTAACTTTATTTTTATATGGGCCAGTTTAGTAACTTTGGACTTCGGCCCGTCACGATTCCCCTTTAGCTGTTAAAATCCACACACATGCCCCTGCCGGGACTCGCACCCGGGACCTTCGAGCCGATGGCCTTTCGTCACAGACCGCCAGACAAAACAACTATTTTAATAAATACTTGATAGTCCATCTTATACCGCCCTCAGCCTTAGATATCTAAAGGTCACAAGTAAAATTCAATTCAATTACATCTTATATAAGACTCTAATGCTGCTTGCGGATTACAATTAAAACGTGAAAAAACGTGGTGCATTCAGGCTTTATGAAAGCTAAAACAGCATGCCTTCCTTCAAGAACTTGTCGTTTAACTGAAATCATTAGAAAAATCTGTTATAATACACAGAACTGGAGAGTGTCTTTCATAAACGCGATAATTTTGTACTATACGACGTTATTCTTTCTTTTACTCAAAAAGCCTCTAGAAAAAGCATTCTTCAATAATTTCACCTTTTACTGGTGGTGCTATCTAGTGGCAATCATGATATCTAACCGCAATCCACAGCTTGAAAAAGTGTTAAATATTGGAAAGTAAAGATAAATCAATTGTTTACGATAAACCGTTATATTAATCTGCTATGTACATTAGTTGTGTCAAAATTGTTCCCTACTGCAGAAATAGCAGCCATGGCTACAATTTTATACCTCTAGATGAAGCAAAATAAGATTACATGATGCGAAACGAGGTAACTTTATCATGCGGATGGTGGCCATGTTAATTTTAACGAAGTTCACGAAGTCAGAGCTAGTTCGTTTCGTGCGCGAACGAAATTAACTGAGAGTGACTTTCCGAACGGCTAACTAAATGAACGAACTTCACGAAAGTGGTTTCCGAACGCTTCGTGAGAGAACGAGATTAACGCGTTAAACTCGTTCGTAGTTTCCGAACGAGCCCATAATACCATAGTAGAAGGCTACAACTTACAATTTTGTTAAAACATCCTGAATCTAAATTTCATTCATTGCTTGTAGGCATTTATGGCTCAGGGCGGGATAGAGTAGGGAAATATATGTGGGGAGGAAACGGTTAGGGCCCAACTTCAAGGTATCTTCCCGGTATTTTCCTGGTTTATGTGAGAAAATTCCTTGGATCATAAATACGTGTGGTCGGCCGCTGGTATAAAATCCGTGAGTACGCGAAAGCGAAAACAGTGTTCTACTGTGTGAGCCAATGACGTTTCTACAAAATTTCTTTTGGTTTCAAAGAAATATTACTTTAAGGGAGGTAGTTTTGATACTAATGAATTTGATATTATATATTTTTAGCTCATATCTTTTTGTGAATATAATGCTATGGTAGAACGTTATCATTTCAGATTCAAAGCTTGCTGTACTTTAATTTCATTTATGGCTTTTAGACATACGTATATAGCTTGGGTCAGAATAGAATAGAGAAAAGTGTGTTGGCACAGCTCTGTCAGAACTCAACTTGCGGGTAGCATCGTGGCTTAAGCCTCATGTGAATGAAGGGAATCACTGGGAAACTAGTTAGGATGATATGCACCTGTTTTCGAATATAATACGCCCGGAATACGAAACCAGCGCTGTAGCACGTAAACTACTGACGCTTCGTAGTTTTTTAAAGTGTTTTTTTTTTCTTTTTAAGTCTGTATGTATCATGTTTTTGGGAAAGGGAGATTGTGTGACTTCTAAACGTTCGAGAACTTAGATCTATCGCTTTCTATTTGCGTGTTCAGAGGTTTAATATCTATTGAGCGAGTGACGTATTTAAAGCCAACTTTTTAAAAAATTACTTGAGGTCCTTAGAATTTCACCAGCTAGTATAGGACGTTAATGACAATTCAATCAATGTGAGATTGTGATTGAGCATTAATGATTAATAGGTTTCTTACTGAAATTCTAAAATTGTATTTGCTGATTTTTCAGAGCTTTAGTGCATATTTTATTATGGCCTTAACTTAGGTTTCATAATAGGTAGGAGAACAGTGTCATTTTCCGTTTCCTTTTAATTTCAAAAGTTTAGTGTTTTGTATTTTTCTTCTTCAATTTGAACATTCAAAACGTACCACACACATTTTGCGTAATTACTTCTTCATATTAGATTAATTTGGAGCCTTTTTCCGGAGCATTCAAACGCAATTTTACCTTCAAAAATAAAATATTTCCTTCCTCTGGCTAAAAGATACAGTTTCAAATGCATGGTTTTAGATTATATTTAAGAAGAATAAAATATAACTGCTGCCATGGATCATAGATATGCTAGACATAGAAACAAAGGAAAAAAGGAATTTTAAAGGCACACACAGACAGAATAATAAAAGGAGACACTTTTATTCCTTGATTTGTCTCTCTCCCCTCTATTTCACTCCCTCTTACTTTATATTTCAAATGTGAAAATCTCATGGTTCCATTGTTCCAATCTAAACACTTTCCTTTGTAATGGAAAGAGCAATGATCTGTCCTCTCGTAGGTAGGGCATAGATATGTATTTATATTTGATTAGGGTGATCTATCATTGCTCTTTCTAATTTTCTAATTTATAACGAAAGCTAAATTCTGTGGGATCAAAACTCAATAACTCGTTGTATTGCAGATCTTCCGAAAATAAACACTTAACGTATGAATAGTCACTGAATTGTCATACTGAAATCTACGTAACATGCTGAAAGTTATTTAATAAACTAGTAGACCCAAATGATGTGAAAACAGTTCATATATATTTTGAATATAATATTAACATTTTAATTAACATATTGTGACTTTTCTCCCATCCTGCAAGATGTGCCCTTCTATGTGTAATATCTTCAGTTACATGTGTTACCTCCCACTCTTTTATATAAACTCATTTTAGGAATTAGTAACATTTTTGTGTCAATAAATTATATGATAAAATTTCGCTATGTGCAAATGTTTGGGATATTGCATTAATTCACAAATTAATTAAACATTATTATTTTGAACTGTATAACAGAAATTAAAGATGATTTGAATAAAAGAAATGATAAATTAAACATATTAAAACAATACATACATATATATATATATATATATATATTGTCCATATATATAGACGGGTTGTCCATAAAGTCCGTTGCCATCCCGTGCACCCCGAAACGACTGTGCATGTGAGCAAACGCAAAATCAAGTACTTGGTTATTTTGAGGGGCTAACATGTTTAGCTACCGAAAGCGTTCCGTTTCGTGAAAATTTCCTTTGCGGACTCTATATATATTTGGTTTGTGTATTTTCATAGCAAATAAAAGGTATGATTTTTCTATGTTCGAATTTTGAAAAATTAAGATCTTTTGTTACGGCATAGGTTTAATTATATCAAACTTAATTAATCTGTTTGTTAAAATTTACGTAAGATGTAATAAAATATTACAACGACTCGATTACACCCTGGTAATTATCGATCATTGTATAATAATTTTAGGGTGCTTCTACCTCTTTCCAAGAATTGATGGCGATTCATGATTCCTTACAGGCAGATTTACGTCCTAAAAGTCCTAGACAAAGTGAACCAATGATCTTTCCGTTCTGTTGGATGAGGATGTCTTAAAGTCGCAATCTAGTATTTTAAACGATTTCCGAGCATTTTCGTAGAGCTCTCAAACGGGTCGGATTGAACTTCTCCTTTCTCACCCCACCTGTTGAAAGCACTACTTCTTCCACTGGGAGCAAACTAAAAGACGACAAGGAACTACTCATTCACCGGGCACGATGTCAAGTAATAGCATTTCAGATTAGATTGATTAGTTATATACTTTAAATTATATTTCTACACTTTCCGCGGCCGCGGATCAGTGGTAGAGCATTGGCTTCGGATTCGGTAGGTCCTGGGGTAGATCCGAGTGGCCGGCTCTTCTGACATTTTTTTTTCAAGACAAATGCCCCGATAGTACTTACAAAATAGACCCTGGCTGTCTACCCTCCACAATCATCTCCCCCATCCTATCCCACCCTGAGCCTCAGATGTTTAAAAGCCTTAAAATAAATTCAATTCCATACTTTATCGTAAAACAGTTTCAGTACGGTAATTAAAAAAACTCTGCCGCGTATAGTGACTAAGGTTTTCGTGGATTTTCTCTTTCACCAAGTACGAGGTTTCGCAGGTAAAACCGTGGCCGCTACCTACCTCATCGCTATCAACCGCAAGTGTTATGCTAAAAGTTATACACGTAGCCCAGAAAATAAATACAATATGAAATTTAATTAAAATAATGTGCTGTAAGACAAAAGTAACTGGGTTTAATATATAAATAGCTTAATGCATAAATAAATAAACACGGACAAACGATTCCATATAATTTATTGAATTACCTTGTACTAATATTCAATATTAATGCAGCTAATCATGACGTTAGACATTGTAAATTACATTCAGCGTGTAACATACAATTAAGTTGTATTTTCATAAGACATTTAAACAGTGGTGCAGTTACTAAACAATCGCCCTATTTGATAATAAAAATGCAATCAGATTCCCTTAGTCTTGGAAGAATAGATTCTGATTCAGATCAAGAGCCTAATTACCTTATAATATATCCACTGATTCAGATGTCTATTCCAAGCAAGAATTCCATGCAAAACACATATCATGCGAAAGGCTATCGTGTTTTCGCTACACAAATGTGTCATGCATCTATATAATTGTAACGAAAAGCAAATGATACATTATTCTTGTCACCATTTAGTACACTTTTTTATTTCGAAAAGAATGTACACAACTGAACAACAAAAGATCAAGACAACATTTCTCTCGTTCCTGAACACGTATCTCCTGCGTTTAGTCCCAGTCCTTCAGCTCGCAAGCTTCACTCTCAATGTTTTAACCCAGCAGAATGAAAGAGCAATAACGTATGTTTTTCATTCCTGTCCGCAATTCTTATAGGAGTTTTACATTAGGCCTACTTTGTATAATAATAATAATATAAAGATGATGTATTCTTTCAAAATTGCTTGTTTAATGTTCAACAGCCACATTCAGAAACGCTTTAGAAGTGACTAAAAGCTGATTCATACTGTTCCTAATACACGCATTTGTTCTTTATACATATCAAATTCTATTACTCCCAAAGGCTGATAATAATCCTGCTCCCTTTTCTATATCATACACATGAACTTCTAATAACCTAGAGGAATATTTTCTCAAAGCGTACTTGGAAAACACGAAAGAATACACCATTTGTACAATGAAAAAGCTGATAATTAAGTGAACAAACTCATACCTTGACGTCATGATAACAGCCAGGATTCGGACGAACCGACAGTGCCATTTGCGTCGCCCGTGGTATGAATAATATACCTGTCCAAACTAACTTATTTTAATGTCATGTTTTATTTTTCGGCAAACTTCAGATAATTTTCAGCTATTGATGTTCCATCGTTTAAAAATAAATTTACCTTCAAATGAAATGTCACTTCATTTTACACCAATATTATTCCAATAAGATTGCTTTAATTAATTGCGAACTGAAGTGTTCTTGCAAGTACACTTTCAGTATTTATATTAGAAGGGAATGCAACGGTCTGAGCCTGAGGTGACTAAGGGTCTTAAAATATAGTAAAATCAATATCTTATGACCAATCATTACAATTAATATGTAGTCTTAGAAAAAACAGCGTTCTGCTTTTTTACTCAAATATTGTAGTCGAGCCAATCTTTGAGAAAAACAATCGACTTCCTGTCCCAAATTTTAACGCATGTTATGCCAACAGATTTTAGATCTGCTGAGTCTGTAGAATAGAGAAAAATCTAAATGAATCTGAACACGAGTAGTTTTGAAACTACGCCAATTTCAAGATGGTTTTTGCTGGCATCGCTAATATGAACTTCGCTGTATCGTATTTATTATTATACATTAATTCATCATTTTAAACCTTTTTACCGTGTACTCTATGATACGAATGACTCATTTTGATTCACGAAATTTCATATACAAATTCCATGACATCAAGGCATGGAAATCGTTTATACAAATGTGGAGTTAAATCCGCTTCAGTTTCGAGATACAAAGCTTCAATCTTGCAACGTACAATTTACACTTGGAAATCGTAAAATATAATAATATTTCAAGGTATATTATTAATGATGCATTAAAGGTAAATTTTATTCTTGGAAGTTTTGGTATGCATCGATATTGTGGCTAATAGGACGACACATATCACGTTATCGTATTTTCAGTGTAGCCAACCATGTATATATGCTCTCACTTGCATTTACATTTGTTCTTCATACATGATACAATAAAATGAATTAGAGCTAATTGAAAAAAAAATGACAAGAAATCCAACACTGACCATAAGATGACGCAGATAACGCGACATTTTGACCCCGGATATTCACCATTTGATGTTTATTAATTCCTAAGTTTCTTTAATGAAACTTTAATGTATCGCGAAATATTATTCTAAGGAGGGGTATATTATTCTAAGGAGGGGTATATTATTCTAAGGAGGGGTATATTATATATTTCCAACTAAAAACCCTGAACTCGAAAGTGAAGCGGAATTGTTTCCATGTTTATATAATGTTTTTCGTTGTTTCGTTGTCAGAAATTCCTTTGCAAACATTAGTCCATATATTATAAAACGCTGTCTATAATGTTAATTAAGCGTAAAGATTTGCCTGGTATCAATCAACAAAGGTCGATTGTATTTAAGCGAACAGAATCGCTTAAACAACTGTTAAAGATGCAATTGCATCCCTGGGCAGATACAATAACACTGGAGAAGATGATCAACATAGAGGGGCATATATGGCAGAGCGAGGTCAAAGTACTCGTATTTACTCTTTCTTACCATCGGCTTTCCAGGAACACATTTTCTCATTTGCTATTATTCAAGGAGATTTATATTGGGGTAACAAAAAACAATAGACAATATACTCAAAATCTGTCTTCGCCCACTGATGACGGATATGTACAAAAATTCTAATCTAATAATAAAAATATGTCAGACAAACTCCTTGCTCAGATCATTTCCAAACTAGGCGAAACTTGATCAACATATTGCAAGTTAAAAGCCACTAACCTATGACGAAGGGACGAGGAGTGAAGATGTTGAAGTTCATCAGGAGCATAATCAAGATATTCTAATAGGCACTCAAATCAACACTAAGTCCATAAAACACTGAATAAATCAGTACTTACTGCCCAAACTACATCATATATGAATTAAATTTTAAGACCTTTAGACAATTATGGCTCAGGCCTGATGGATAATGATGGGATGATTGGTGGATTGAAGAAAGTGGGAAGCATAGGAGAATGCGATAATTTTCGACACAATATCTGACTCTCCATCATAATTGAGCAGGAAATCTGAGGAGAAAAATGCATTCAGATATTATATCCTTTCCCTGAAATCTGGAAAGTACTATCTGTTCTTGAAGTTTTCAGGTGTAACAAAGGATGTTACTCTCTTAGATGTGTATGTCACCGAGTGTGAAAATTACATATTTCCATGCACATCGCAGTGTGAAAATAACAGTTATAAATTTGCTGACCAGAGTACTACAAGTCAGTGATGCCACAGAAGTGGAAGAACTACAGTTTATTGAAATACACGTTACATATACATTGCGATTATGAACCAATTATCTTACATTCCATTTAAATCTTACATTTTAACTTAATGGACACTGAAGTAAAAGTGAAATTAATTCCCTCTTCAATTGTTCTTATGATATTCATTTCAGAAATACAAATAGTACACAGTTATTTTTTTGTGAAACTGCCTACATACATCCAGTAATGGTCAGATAAATATTAGTGTTAGCAGTAATCCCGGAATGGCACCTATACATTTCTTTCGCATTTAATGGAGGGTATCAGTTCCGGTATCAAAAAGGAACTTTTCAACTTTCCCAACTCGAATCGTCCCCAAAGTTTCACCAAGCGTGCGGAGTAGCATAGATAGAACTCAGACGCAGTCAACTGATCGAAATGTGTTCTAAACTTGAATTATTCTTTTCTTGCCTATCTTTCCACTCTGCACATTCAGGTTTCTATCTCCTTCGTGCGTCATTTTCTATTCCCCGTTTTTAATATATTTTCTGCGTTGTTCTCCATCTTGGAGGGAAGAGGCATTATTTGAGACGATTTTTGTTTTACAAAAAATGCTCTTGAGTCGATCCTCAATTGTTCTCTGAGTGGCAATTCTTGGTTACAGGCAACTTTTTCCCGTACAGTCACGTGGGCTTGGAAATTCTTCGGGTCATAGAATTGGTGATTCCGTCTTTCTTAGCTTTTTTCCATGTATCGCGTTGTCGCGTTGAGTCTATCCTTCCGTCGAGTTTCTATCTCGACCCAGACGCCTCTGTTCAGGATTGTTCAGCAAAGTCATCTAATTTAGCTGGATTAAATTCTCCTCTTTTGGATGTCAATATCTGTCAGTCTTTTTGGGATGATCCTATCGTCAGATGTTCACAATCGTTGCTACTACAATCAACTACTTGTCTTGAAGATAAAGACAGGCTACTAGCTGCTTCTCCACCTGAGTCCGGTGCTTGGCTCCTTCTCCTCCACGTGGTTTCCATCTACCTAATGAGAGCTTTCGTATTGTTATTGCTTTACATTTATGAGCAGACTTTTGCATACCTCGCCGTTGTCCAGCCTTTGGCCGTGGATCAACGCGCTCTACACGGCCTCTACAGTGTAAGGAGTGCTGGTAGATACATGCGTCACTCCACTGTCAATTATGTTATTCTCAGAGCTCTCATTTCTGCTAATGTACTATCGGTGTGTGAACCTTCTGTTTGTAACCGTTCTGACGGTAAGAGATCTGATGAAATGGCACTAGTACCATGGAAAAGAGGAGATCTTCTATTAAGAGATCTCACTTGCACTGATACCTTCGCACTTTCAAATCGTACTCATTCTTCTTTGAAAGCGGGTGTTGCCGGTTTTAGAGTCAAAATTATGATTTTCCCACCGTTTCGGTCAATATCGAATCCAACGTTACATCATTCATCTCTGTATGATTTGTAGTTACTGTGATCCAGGTGGTACAAAGAAACATATAGATGGATAATACTAACTAGTTGCCAGTTTTAGTGTTTATATTATATGTTATTTCATGGTTTGGGGCCATTGCAAATCCAAACGTGTGCTGTTCATCTCTGTCGAGTATAATTATAAAGATCAATGAGATACACAAATGGAGCATACGAAGCCATTCAAAAGGACCTACCACTTTTAGAGTTAAAATTACCTTTCCCCACCGTTTCAAATCAGGAAAAATCTAGTAATGTATCATTCATCTATATGTGCCTTTTAGTTATTGAGATCTAGGGGGACAAAGAAACATATAGATGAAAAATACTAAGCGACTGAAAATGACCTGCCAAGTTTAGAGGTTATGTGATAAGTTATTTCAAGGTTTGAGACCATTGTGAATCCAAGGAGGGCTCACCTCTATCCGATTTATAGTTACTGAAATTTAGGAGATATACAAATGTAGCATACCAAGCTATTCAAAAGGACCTGGCAATTTTAATTTTTAAAGTATAATTTTTCAAACTGTTTCAGACCATGACGAATCCAACGGTGTACCATTATTCTATATGTGTCGTGTAGTTGCTGAGATCTAGAGGGGGGATAAACGTACCATGTGAAAATACGTAGGAAAAAGCAGAAAACTAAATAAATGTAAAGGACTTGTCAGTTTTAGTGTTAAAGTCGTATTTTTTCCTCCGTTTGAGATCGTATCGAATCCAACGATGTATGACTTAACCTTGTCGGACTTGTAGTTTTTCAGATATCTGGGGGGACAAACAGTCCAACAGGAAAAACCCTATATCTTCTTTCATTCACTGACGTTCATACGGGTGCGCTTACAAGCTGAAAAATGGTATGGTAGTTTAAAATGTGTCACAAAATACTGAAAGTCCTTTAAGATTTTACCATAGTCTTTCCCGCCATTTTGTATGAATTGCTGCCTTTAGTAGGATATATAGTATTAGGGTACTTCAGGCGTTTGGAATTATTTCAGAAACAGCTTACTGAAATATCTTAAAATGTTATAAAAGGTGTCCATGCTGTTTCCATAAATGACTAACGTTTACTGTGGTTTATTAAATGTAGACATTTCCGGCTATGAAAGAAACACATTAATAACAAGTCGAAAACTAATGTATTGCGAAAATATTTGGGGCATGCATATCTTCTGCCAAATTATTCCATTAGTAGATTTCCTTATGGCTTATGTGTTTCCAGGTTTATCGGTGTAAACTCTAGTTTCAGGTCCATGAGTGATTAAAATTACTCATTTCTGTCTTGGTTTTCTTGAAGCTGCCCAGCTTTTCTGAACTGTATAATACCTTCCTTAAATTGATTACCCTAGCGAATATGACTTCTTGCTTTTTTCTACTTATATTTTATCTCTTGGGTACGCTTATAAGTTGCCCTTAAAACGGCTTGCATATGTTTGTTAACATTATTTATCTCTCCCCTTGCTTATCTGTCCTGGCATGTTATTAACATAATTCCATTATGGCAGGTTTTTCGTTGTTTAAATATTCTACATTCAATTTTATTGTGTGCCGACTTTAAAGTACAGTTTTAAGTAAGTTCCTTGGTCTCTTATATTGGATTAGCTGTAGACTTTCTAGCATATTTATCCACCACCTCCCTCTTGATGTCCTTCAAATTTCTGTATTATTTTGTTCAGTTTGTTCACATAGTTCGGGTAGTATTTAACTAAGAAAATGAAACTATTTTCACATTTCTTTCTCTTTTTTGCCTTTTGGCCGACTGGCAGCAAATGTTCTTTTAATACTGTTCGGACCATTCTCCTCTTTACCCCTTAGCAATAAATGCTCTTTTCGTTTCTTTGAGTCTTTATCTTAGTAACAGTCAGAAGATCCCTCAATTTTAATCAATGATACTTATAGAGTAGTTGGAGATGCTGAGTCAGTTTTAAAAATTCGTATCTAGAAAAAGACCTGTAATATAGGTCCATTTATCAACGTCAGTATGGTCTCTTCGTTATTGTAATGTCAAGAAATTTATCCAGTTTGGCTTTACTCAAGTGTGGACTCAAGTTCTAATGTATCCTTGTCTAAACTGTCTATGTAAGATTTTAGTTGTTCTTCCGTCTCAGGAAATATCCTTATGACGTCAGCTATACACATGTATTTAACTATAGGTTTCGCAGAGCCCTTACCTGTCATTATCAGTTCAACATGCACATATACGTATGTTAACATAGGTTAAAGAAACAGATGTTTGACTAGGTGTGCCCTCTGTGGCCAAAACTAATGTAATTATTACATATTAGAATTTCTAGGCGCCCCTTCAAAAGTATGTGGGTGGCGGTTCATACGCCCAGCGTGGCCAGGGATTCTGCCACGATTTTCAGTTTGGGGGTATAAAGTAAAAATTGGGAGGGTTTAAGTGAAGTTTTGTACGGTTTCTATCGATTTTTCGAGATTTTGTGGGGTAAACACCCTCACAGGGGTCTGTCGGAATCACGGCGCTATCTCCTTATAGATTGCAGTTAGCTTTTCGTACATAGGGTTTAGTAATTTGGAACTAGTTTTAGTCCCCTTCTACAATCTATATTTTGATGTAAGTTTTTATATCTGTATTATATACTATAGGATTCCTTATTTTTTTAATTTTCAGTAGAAAACCTTAAGTTTCTTTAAGCCACTCACGAACAGTAGGTAACAATTTCATGAGAAAATTAACTAAGTTTTTGTCCAAATAACTTTTGGGCTGTTGCATGCAAGATTATGAGTCTCCCGGCGGATGACCAGTCTCCGGCCGTGGATGTTTGGTAGGAGATAAAACCTCGCTAGTTTTGTATTAGGTTTAATTAATCCATTTATTTGTAAAGTTTCGTGCTCCTGGATATACAAGTTGGTTTCCAAAACATATTATTTGTTATATTCATTATTATTCTGTTATATAGATATACAACTGTACATATCTCTCACTGGTAGCCATGTTTTTCATAGTCTTGTTTTCCCATGGATGACTAATATACCTGACATGTCTCTTAGTTTGATAAAGATTAGTTTTTTTTTATTTCTGGTTTATTTATTTCAAGTCTTTGCTGTGGATTCCGGGTTTGTTTTATCTTGATTTGAAATATTTTTAAAATCTCCTCCTGTATTTCAGCAGTACAATGGAGAAATATTTATGTTTAATTCCGTATCACTTCTTTTGAATTTCTGGAGGGTCACTTTTATTTCTGTAAATTTGATTTTATTTCACTAGAGCTCTCTGGTAATCTATATTCTGCTTCTGTCTGAAATGTTTAGAACTTTATCATTGGCAAATTTCCTGTCTGAGTGTGGGGCTAACCAAAAAGGTTCTTTGAAATTCTTTTTATCCCCTGTGTGGCTAAATTCTTGCTCGTCAGCTCATATGTGAAGTATTCATGCGTTTTGATTTTCTTATTCTCCGAATCTGCTTCATTTCGTTTTTCTTTTAGTATAAAACTTGTGGGAAATGTTGGTTGGAAACATGTTTTCATTTCATATAAGTTTCTTTTTGCGCGAAAGATATTTGTCGTTCTTTTATCAGAATGTTTCGTTAGTTTTGAAACGTGCTAATGTTCTTATGTTGCTTGTTCACTTTCTGTGTATGCTTTTTAAATGCCTGCAGGTCTTATATGGTGTCCACGTGTATGCCTGAGTAGCTGTGTCTGCTTGTCCATTTGGAGCGTTCTGTGACTTTTGAGAATAAGCGTTTTGTATGTTACTTTTAGCTTTTTCTACCAGAAGTCGCTTGAAACAATATTGGTGCGTTGGACTAATTCCTTCGTGGCTTCCGAACCACAGCAGGCTATGCACTCTTCCAAACTGAATTTAAACATTTTTCCAACTTTGGTATTAACTGTTATTAGTGCTTGTTAACCTACTGATCAATACCTAATTGTGCTCCGACAGAGTAGCTACGATGTCTTCAAAACTCAGTTGCTTTTGTGAACTTAAATTAATTTAAGTCAGGTTTCTGGAGTATTCTTAAAGGTTTCAAAGCCTAGGTAACATTGTAAAATATTCAGACAACTGGCGTCCATTTTACTACATTGGAAGTAAAAGCAATGGTCGCGTTTTACGGAACATTTAGTGATTTTTCCGAGGATGTTTCCCACTCCCATATTAATCTCCAGGTTGATACGAATGAATTTTTTATTTATCGAAAAGTAATAAATCTCCCGTAAACGACGCCCATTTTGTTAAATTACGGAGAAAAATATTATCGGACTTTATGGTATTTCAATATGTTAATTGTTAAATATTTCTACATCTTCATTCCAGTTTTTAGCCTGTTACTAACTTTATTTTCATGAAAATCTTGCTCATTTTACCGAAAAGAATAGCCGCAAGCAGCATCCGTTTCTTCAAAATGGGGTAAAAGGCTGTGGTCGAATTAAAGAAAATTTTAGTACCTTGGTACTAACAAATCTTCCTACTATTATACAGATTTTCAGCTTGTTACTAGTGTGTTCTTAGTAACTGTTTCTATGTTTTGACGTATAATTCTACATTCCTAGATTTTTGCCTTCTTTCTTCTCCACTTCTAAAAATTGGGTACCATGGTTACAATTGTAACCTCATTGGAATCTTCGTTCTCTAAAGTTTGCAACTATGTAAGGTTTGTGGCTCTGTGTTGATTAGAATGGTGATTAGGACAGTTAGTATCTCATTTCTTCAAATTCCTGTATACACGGTGTCTGCAGATATCTGGTATCTAGTATTCTTATCACAATATATTGCACAAATCTTCGTGATTATTGGCGGATATGTTCGACATTAGTTTCTTAGGGAAACGTTGGAAGAGTTTGCTCGCATCAGATAAATGTCAGTGTTCCAAACTTCTAAGAATTTATGAAATATTTTTAATCGGCTCTCTTCTTCTTTTACAGATTAACAACGATGGACATAAATGTTACATTTTTACAATTTGCGGTTCATGAGTGCTCCAAAGATGTAAATATTATGTACATCGTTGTTAATATGTAAAAGAAGAAGAGAGACGATTAATATATATATATATAATTAATTGTTATAATAATATTGA
>JAGDQP010001151.1:65230-131200 GCA_022664845.1 Lepisma saccharinum | reverse complement strand
CAAATGCTGTTGCTATTCTCTCCTCTCTCTTGTTTATTGTACTATGAGTGCAAGATTCGCTGTCTTCACTTCCATTGCAAATGTGCTTTTACGTATGGAAACGTAGGTGACAAAATGATCACGTACTCAGATGTATGGATGGTTTCGAAATACTTTATCTTTACGTATTTGAATGAATGTTACTTTTTCTACACTTAATAACATTTCAACATGTCTTATTGCACTTAAAAGAAGAAGAAATAAACATCTGCACTTTTTTTTCCAATTGCGAAGGTCATCCTTCCTTCCAGGGCTCGAACCTGGCATCTTTGGTTTACTGTTTCTGAATATACCCGAAGTTGGACTTAGAGAATTTTCAGTTCAAAACAGCCTAATCAATGCGGTCACACTTTTTGGAATAGACTGTACATCTGTGTTGCTGTTAGTTAATCTAAAGGCCTTGTTAGTATTTCAGATATTTATTACTTCATTTTATTATTATAAGTGTAGATGTTTAATTACTTTTTAATGTTTTATAGGGAACTGGAAGACGAGAGGAGGATGAAAGTGCTGATAATTTATTAAGACAAAATCAAGAGCTACGGCGTAGATTGGAGGAGGAAGCAGCTAGCTACAAACGACGTCTGGAGACATATCGTCAAGCTCAACAACATCAGGCTGCGTTAGTTAGCCGATTACAAGCTAAGGTAACTTTACAACAGTTTAAATATCTGTACATTCATATAGTACAAAAGTCACCGTTAGTTGCCTTTCCAGACTCAATTGTCATACTCGCAAGAAATTTCATAAACTCATAAAGAATCTAGGTTAACAATATAATAACTTTTGAACTTGGTGAATGATTTTTATACATTCTTCGGGAGTGTCATGTTGTTGAATTTGGTATTGAAAGAAGGCACATTTTAGATTTTGCGTTATATTCGGTAAGATGTGCCTTTTTGGGTTCCATAATAGGTTTGCTTGCTGATTCGTGCATCCTTTAGTATCTTTTTTACTGCAACAATGCGTCCTTTAGTATCTTTTTTACTGCAACAATTTTTAATACCTGTAGAATAGTGAAATTAATTTCTTTGTGGATGAAATATTTTTGGTACATATTTGTAGGCTGGAAGGAAGTATTTCCATAAATTGGCTTTGGCGATGCAAGAATTACTGGAATTTAAATATGTATAAATTGTTCCAGCCGTAGGTATTAAACCGTCGTAGGTATCTGAAAAGGTCTTATGTTTCCTTGTAATGCAACAATATGATGAAAGAGGCAAAAGAGGAGGGTTCAGTTCAGTAAAATATACGATACTACATATGTGGAGCGAATATTTAGAGTGTACGTGAAACGTATAATAATAAATATTTGTATTTTCTTCTCTGAACTATTTGTGCTTTATTTAGTAGTTTCTGCTGACAAGGTAAGTATCCGACCACGAGCGCTCAAATTTCGTTCAAACTTTCAGAAGTTGAGGCAGACCCTCATATTTTACTATTTTTATTTATTATTGTTATTTTTATTATTTTGTTATTTCTAAATGTTAATTATGAATTGATTATTAAATCAGAATTATTTATTGTCTTTTGCGGTATTAGTATGTAAAATATAGAAATTACCCGAAAAGGTGCATAACAGATGGCAGCACCAAACTACTCATTTTTGTGAAGTGAGAAACTATTGTTTTTTCATAAGAAATTAATTTGTTTTGGTTGTGACTTCAATCTACAATTTATATTAATATAAAATACAAAAGCATTTTTACATTACATAAGCAATTATGAAGATATTAATAATTTAATAAGCTCGTTCACCATACATTGCATTCCTAGGTTACATAAAAGCTAGAAGTAGTTCTTAGCTGTTGGATTCTCTTATATTGTATTAATTTACAATATTATAAAGTGCTGCTGGAGTCAGTAATTAGCTCCTTGCAGAGGTTTTGTTTTTTCTCTCTCTCTACTAAGAAGTTTCATTTTTAATAGATGATATCCTCCACTCATATGATAGATATCCCCTTGCATAAATCGTAGCACGCCCGAAACCTTCGCATGGTGGAGCTGGGGCATATTATGCAAGCCTACAGGTTCGACGCTATAGTGATTTCCCACCAAGGATTACCAAAAGCCAAGAACCTACTAAACAGGAGCATTTCAGAACCACAACCATTACAAAGAAGTTTGCGGTACCAAGGAGTGTCTCATCTTTATGGCGCCCAGTTGTACGACCTTCTGGTAGAAACTGGTGTTGAAAATCATCATTGTTGTTATGTTTAGAAGTGTGATACAAGTTAAAGTGATATGAAAGATGTTATGTATAAAGTGTGGAAATATTCAAAAAAGAAAACCACAATGAGTGTCTACCAAGAAACTGGAACTGGTATAATAAGAAGAGACTATATTTCGCAAGCAAATGAAAACCAGGAGGGAGAATCTACACAACCGAATATGTTATCCGTAATGCTACAAGCAATGGATAAAATAAGTAGTCAAATTTGTAGTATGCAAGCCAGTTTTAAGCAAATAAAAGACAATCAACATATTATAGAAAGAAATCTGACAAAACAATTAGATGAAAACCATCAGCTTGTTCAACAAAGGCTAAGTCTTTTTGAAGACAAATTAGAAAAGACATTAGAAGAAAAGTTTGACAAACTAGAATCAAGGATACAAAACAGAATAAAGGAAGTAAAAAATGAAATGACAAATTTGTCCATCGATATAGACGAAAAAAAATAACAGAGCATATTTCAACCATTGAAAAGGTTTTAGATACGCAAAGTGAACAGATATCTGAAATGTCTTCTCAAATTAAGTCCATAATGTATTGGAAATATTCATTAGAAGAAAATACCTACAGCAAAAGATAAAACACCTTATTATGAGTTAATTGACAAAGAAGCAGTATTTCAAAATGATAAAGTGAAAGGAGTATCTTCTTTTGAACATCGAAACAAATATTCAGAAGAAGATGAACTAAATTTCAATAGGCCTGACAGATGGAACGAACATAGTTATTTTTTGATGAGCTTAGTCCGTGACAAAAACTCGATGCCTAAACGAACCATGAAACCTAGGGACTATACTTGCATACCCAAATGGTATGGGAATATAATCAAACTAAGCCCGAAGGAATATATAACACTCCTCACATTCTACATTGAAGGATTGGATATCTCGGAGTTGAGTAAATTAGACCTAGTAAATAGTTCTATGGAAAATAGTGCAAAAGGCTGGTTCCTTTATAACAAAAGAAACATAACAAGTTTCTTTGATTTCTGTAACAAGTTTTTAGATTACTATGCCAGCATTGAAAACAAGGACAAACAAAATAAAAAGATTACTGGATACTCGAATTAACTGGAATGCAACCGATAACTATGAATTAGAGGTATTAAGAATAATTGCGAAGTTTCGTAACATCGATGAGCAAATCATCTTGACATCTTGAAATATTTGATGAAAATGCTTCCCATTAGCATTCAAAGAAATCTTTTTCTAGCAAACTGTCTTACAGTTGACGATTTGTTACCTAGTTTAAGACGCCTTAATTCCTTCAGATTTAAAGGATACATACAAGATAAAACCAACTATTTACCTAATAACAAATCTAAATTTCAAAATCCTAACTTACCTAACCAAAGGAATGATAGTGCAAAGGAAGAAAAAATACCTAATAGATATCAAAAGGATAATAGTAATAGAGTTGTTAATAGAAATTGTTTCCGACAAAACATGACACCGCTAGATGAAATGAAAACATTTGCAACAAGTTAATCAAATATCGACTTCTCATAGTCAAGTTCGTGAGGATACACAACTGTTGACTAGTAGTTCAGAAAATTCATCTTTACAAGCAACACCGCCTTTAACTCAGGGTTTAGAAACTAATGTTTATATTACGACTTTTGATTGTATGTATTTAAATCAAAAGAAAAAATCCTTAAACACAGTGCAATCAAATGTCTTTGATACACCATTAACTGTATTATTTGACGCTGGCGCTTCATGCAACGTTCTAAAAAAGACATCTTTGACAAGATAAAGTTAAAATATCCAGGAGCCAAACTAGATGTATGTGGAGTGGAACACACATGCCTTAGATCTTTCTGTGGCGCGGACACTAAAATACTTGGTAAATTCACAATACAGTTACCTCTCAATGATCAATTTTTTTAAGTCAAGGCTTTAGTAGTGAAAGAGTTACCTGTCGATCTAATTTTAGGACAACAATTTTTACAGAATTTCAAACAAATAACATTCAATTCTGATAGCAATAATATCGTATTAGTCAATGAACCTCTATTGTCATGTTACCAGGTCCACAAATTATAGAAACTTCACCATCTTAAAATGAAATAGATAGTGATGTGGAAAAACAAAAAAAAATGTTTAATCGATGAAGAAAATCGGCAACAAATGAAATCTCTATTTAAACCGATAAATAAAACTAAATCGAGAAAAGTTAGGAAAAATTTACGTATACAAAAACAACAAAAAACTTAAGAATTGAAAGCATATTTTGATGGAATAATTATCCACAACAGAAAACAAAACCAACTTAGCATGCAATCAATTAGCGTTAATGAAATCCACGCAAATAGAAGACAAGAAAGAATACAAATCGAAGATAAGATAAAGCCAAACTCAATGCTATAGAAACAAAATAAACAAGAACCAAGAAAAGGAAGTTCTTTATCAAAACATTGAATATATAAATATGGAACAACCTTACAAACAACATTGACACAATAAAGGGAAGAAAAGACGTGAAAGATAGACTCTACTCAGGAAAGTGGAATCCAGTATAGAAAACGCAGTCGGAGAAAGTGGGATACAGTATATAAACGCATCCCCTCTCCCCAACAAGAAGTTGGATATAGTATTGAAAACATACTCCGAAACAGTTGGATTTAGTATAGAAAACGTAACCCGAAAAAGTGGGATTTAATATAGAAGACGTACTCTGAAAAAGTGGGATATGGTATAGTAGGAAACGCAATGAAAAGAGAGTAGGTTGCTGAGTCAGTCACAAAAACTGGGAGCCAGTATAGAGAACAAAAAAATGAATGGGCAGGGGTGAAGGGGAAGTATGAATGTAGACGAGGAGAGAAAAAAGAAAAAAAATTACTGCAGGTTTAGACCATGTTTCAGTTTAGCATTCAAGTCCTGAATGAAAGCTCCTTCCTAGAGACGATGTGTGGATGTGTCTATGGTGAGCGATAGGGTATGTATTACAGCTATACGGAAATTGACATTGAAGGCAGTGTTGTGCAATTGCATGTATGTAGGCTCTAGCGAATCGGCTGTTGGTGACGGAAAAGTGGAGGTGATTATTGACACGGAGATTCAAAGGACCACATGTTTCCCCCCACATTGAATGCCGGGCAGAGTGTGCAGGTTAGGATATATATGACGTTTGAGGTTTGACAGGTTCCTTTGGGAGGCTCTACACACACGCAATTGCACAACACCGACTTCGATGACAATTTCCGTATAGCTGTGATCCATACCCTACCGCCCACCACCGACACATCCACACGTCGTCTCTGGGAGGGAGCTTTCATTCAGGGCTTGAATGCTAAACTGAAACCTGGTCTAAACTTCCAGTAACTTTTTTCTTTTTCTCCCTTTGTCTACATCTATACTTCCCCTTCACCCGTGCCAATTCATTTTTTTGTGTGTGTGTTTTCTATACTGACTCCCAGTTTTTGTAGTTGACTCAGCAACCTACTCCATTTTCATTGAGTTTCCTACAATACCATATCCCACTTTTTTCAGGGTACGTCTTCTATACTAAATCCCACTTTTTCGGGGTATGTTTTCTATACTATATACCACTTTATTCGGGGTGCGTTTTCTATACTGTATCCGACTTTCTCCGACTGCGTTTTCTATGCTGGATTCCACTTTCCTGACTACGTTTCCCTTACTGAGTCCCACTTCTTTGATTTTTTTGTACCAGGCTCAGTTTGCAACACAAAATACCACTTCTATAATCCCTTTCCCATGAAAACTTGCGCACGCGCAGACCATCGTCACTTGTTTTTGATGTGGGCGTCGTACATGTTGTTTTTCTATGACTTTAGGTTGTGAACGTATGTGCAACGAACTTCTTTATTCTCTTCTATTGATGACGCATATGCGAAAAGTCTAAGTGACTCTTCAGTATTGAGTGTGTATTGTTAACGTGTTTTTCGTCAAGATAATTAGTAAGTACAATTCCTTTTCTTTCTATTTAAATTTTACCTATTATATTGCCTATCCGGCTGTCTCCTATATATAATACATAGGGAGGTGGAAAAGTGGCCAATCTAATCTATATTACCATGTAGGGAGCCTCAAAACATGACAAAAATTGCTTACAAATCTCTCGAAGGATTTTCATTGCTGGAGATGTGCAAATTTATGGTGCCATTGTTTAAAATTCCCTGATGTTTGGAGAAATATATCACACAAGTTATGTTGGTTTATCAAATCACAATCGAAGCTGTGCCTAATACATTTATCTGAGCAAAGTTTATGATTAAGGGAATGTTGCGTAGACGTGTTTCCCTACATAGGATTTCATGATTAAGGAATTACTATGGTTTCATAGGGCAAGTTTTGAATTCTTCTTCAAGCGGCAGTCTCCAGTCATTAGATTTCCTGAAATTGATGTATTGGGTACATCTCCGCTTGTGAGTTACTAAACCGACACAGCTTGTGTTGTTATTTCTTAAGATATGAAGTAGTCTGTGACGGAGCCGCCGTAACTTTGCACGCCTCTAGTTTCAAAACTATTAATTTGCGAATAAAATGCATGCATGGTCATTCTTAGAACATTGGACTGCATTTCTTCTGAAAATTTGAACGAAATCGGAGCCCTTGCAGTCGGGTACTTACCTTGTGAGTACTGTGCTTTTAATATAATTATTCATCTTTTTTTTTTTCTCCTGACGTCGTATCAAACTGTGGAGGTCCGGGAACAAGACTTTGGGGTCTTAATCCAGACGGAAGTCCGCCTATAATAGCTGAGCTACGGTCGTCGTTCCTGAACGGGCGTCAGTAGTAGAATAAGTCAGGCCGGCGATAATCCAGTTGATCTTCCTTCTGCTACGAAGGGGGTGAAATTACGTGAATTATGCGAAAATCTTGCTTAGACGCCTTCTCAGAGACATGAAATTACCAGTGACGAAAAAACTACCGTTTATATAGACGTTATCCCCACAGATTATAAATACTCTCAACAGGCAATAATAGTTCATCTACTTGCATGCCACTTGACTTTCACTAATATCTTGTTTCTCTGTAATAAGACTTCCTTCCGTAAAGAGACTGCAGTATCAAGAGAATGATCTCCAACGGAAGACACACACTTCCCTCGAGAACCTCTTACAATATATAGTATGAAAGGCTATCACTCCATCCAGAATATCTCCAACGGATGAGACCATTCGTAGCTGGGGGACCTCTCTTTTCCCGAATGTGGGAAAGGCTGCCGAACCAAGCAATGTATCTCCGGCGAAAGAGACAACTATTGCTTAGGAACCTCTCTCCCCTTGTAGAAGGAAAAGTTAATTGATGAAAATTACCAATACGCCAATAAAGGTATATTATAAGTATTCAGAATACAAGCGACCGGCCTTGACAGGTTGTTACAGCGGCTAGAACAAATGTATATATGTATTTATACAAAACTTGCAATAACACCAATATTTATTAACTTGTATTGACAAACTGTGCTTCCTCTCTTCATATACGTTTCTGTATTATAATTTCTTTATAAAGTGAAATATTGTCTGTCTAAATAAGATTAAAACTGAATGTGCAAAAGTTTACCATATCGCGCGCGATCTCTGAACCTATTCTGTGTTATTAAATAGAATTATCTACATTCATGTTTTTATGGCTGCGACACGCCATCTGAAGATCCCTGTGTTAGAATTACAAAATTTAAACCTTGGAACAAGAAATTTAATTCTGAATCATTTTGATAAATGTATATCACATCGTCTACATAACGCAGATATCTGACAGATTTTAGTTGAAGTTGACGTTTCAGTTTTGTCCGCGGCGATGTCTGCTAAAATGGGGAACCGTCCATAGCTAGATCACATTATTGGCGATCTTTGATGATAAAGTAATCCCTACACGAAGAGCTTTGGGTTCGAATGTATACTTGATCAGTACTATCATGCAACTTGTAGTTGCTAGCAAATAAGTAACATGGCCGAAATAAGTCATCTTTCCAATAGGTTAGTTTTGCACTATACGAACTGCAAAGTACTGAATAGGTTGGGTTAGGTTAGTATTTATAGTGCATAGTTTAGTACTAACTTCTACATTGTTTATACAGATATTAACTGAGTTGAAATATGCACACTAAAATATACTTGGATGCATCTAATGATTTAAAGCCAGAAATTGACATCCTTACTCAATTATATGACGTGGCAACCATTGCAAACAATCCACTAATATCAGTTTGGTTAGATCATCTATTTTCAGCCTTCGAATAATGGATCAGATTAACTTTATATTATACCAATAAATCTGATAACGTAATACATTCCTGTAAGAAGTTAGTTTCCTTCCTTTTGTTCCTATCCCAACCCCAAAGACGTACAAGTAAAACTAGATTACCGTACAATCGTTCTCACGTACATCATCCACTCTCTCTCCTGAGTTACACTTATCGTCTGTATATGCAAATCATTCTTACTCATTAATGCGCATGTACATTATTTGTAGTTTGGTATGCAACACAATATCTGCCTAAGTATGTTTATTCGTAACCTTCGCAGTCAAAATGTTTGGACAGTCTTCTCTGCCTCGATGATCTCCTTATCACTTGTTGCTCTATTTGTGTGTTGTGCGATCTTTCTTGAATCGCGATCTCATTCCGCTAAACTTTGTCTTGTTTTTTTAATTAATGTCTTATTGTTTTCATCTTGTTCCCGAATTACTTGTAAGTGATCTCTATGAACTTCTCTTGTTCTACTGCTTATTTGCACCTCCACTAATCTGTTACTTACACGACGAATAACCTGAGCTCTCACATAGTTTGGCAATTTATGACGCATATTCCTGATTTTAACCCATTCTCCTGCCACAGAAAGATTAGATGCATCTCTGTACTCTTTAGAATGATTATACTTGATCCTTACAACTTCTTTGTAGCTTTTGTTGAATCTGGTATTAGATTTAAATCAATACACTAGTTCAGCTAGTGATTTATTGTTAGGTAGAGGCGTCTGTGCAAACCGAAAATTACTTAGGATATCTTTAATTACTTGTTTCCAGTTTACGTTAGACTTGATTTTGAATTATCTTTTTAGTACCACCCTTTTTGCTATACCATTACTTTGGGTAGTGCGGTGGTGAAGAAACGCCGATATAATTTCAAATAAAATGTATATAATGGAAATATTTAATATAAAAATCAAACATGTATTCGAAAGGTAAAATGTTATTACAACATTTATATTTTATGTAATAAACTGTGCAGAGTGTGGCCTAAAAACGGGCTTTTTTCATTGCAGCGAAACGGATACTGCGTTTAATTTTTTGAAAGAAAAAAAATACATATAAATCAACTGCATTCTTAGACATTGCCATTTTTAATTACAGTAACGTTCATGATTTGCAAATTACATCCTGCAGGTAACCACAAATGCAATGTTGACACTCGCACAATCTGCGATTGAAATCGTCCATGGTACGTTCCAACATCTGAATAGGAATGTTTCTGATTTCAATACGGATTTTTTATTTTTCAGTTCTTTGTAGACTGAATCAACGTCCGTTACACAGAGAGTCACAGTGTGGTGTACGGACTCCTCAATGGGAATAATCGGTCCTTTCTTTTTGTAGGATGATCACGGACGAGAAGCCACGGTCACATCTCATCGGTATGTCGACATGATTAACACATCCCTTGCACCCTTCAAATAACCTCTTTTGGTTCCAGCAAGACGGCGCTACTCATAAGGGAAGTATTTGGGTTCGAACAGGATTTTTATAAGACTTCGTATATATATTCATACCTGGATGCTGATAACGCCTGAAAAGTAATTCGACCGTGTAACGCCGCGTCTGTGCGCTAGAGGGTGTTAAAGTTTAGGGCAAGGGGAAGACAGCTGCTGCAATGTATCCCGCAATTGTGGTTTGAACAGGCAATTTTTACTCTAAATATCTACATTAACATACCTGACAGCGCTGACAAAGACTGCAAATCCACAATACCGTGTAACGAATAGTTTGTCAGATATAGGCCAGCATTTGTCTTCACAAATGTAAGTGAGAGTTTTCCGCAAAGTGAGTAAAACAGTAGGGAGAATCACAGTAGGCACACAGGACAAGAGACACATCAGAACAACCTTCAAAAGCACACGCCAAAAATGATACTAATCTCACAAAGAATCTGAATTTCAAGGGTGGGGGCCGGACCCTGCAGGACCTCCCCTTTACGTACGTCCCTATCCGTAACTATGAGCAACTTCAAGAGTGTAAAATAAAGTGGCATTTGACACCGTGTCCATGGAGTGTGATTTTGAACGTTGCTCTGTGTGCCTATTTTGAATATCCCTTCCGTTTTACTCACTTTGTAGAAAAGCCTCACTTGCATTTGTGAAGACAAGTACTGCCAGACTATTTGTTACAAGATATTGTGGCCTTGCAGTCTTTGTCAGAACTATCAGGTATGTCCATGTACATATTTTGAGTAATAAATGCCTGTTCAAACCAAAACTGCGGGAGCCGTTGCAGCGGCTGCCCCGGCTATGTTCCACTTGCTCCAAACTTTAACACCCCGTAGCGGACAAACGAGGCCTTACACGGTCGAATTACTTTGCAGGCATTAACAGCATCGGGATACGAATACATGTACGAAGTCTTATCAAAAAAATCCTGTTCGAACCCAAATACTTCCCTTGTCAGTGTAACTACTTCGGTCTCACTGTGCGCGAATTTCAGTGAAAATCTTGCGCCGAATTTTCGATAACTGCATCGCTTCAAGGAATTGTGACATTTCTTGTTTTGCCAGGTTACTAGATTTAACCATTTGTGATTACTTCCTGGGTGAGGGAATCCTTAAACAGCAGGTGTCTGAAAGATTTCAACACAACATTGCGAAACTGAGAAACAGCATCCGTATTGAAATCAGATACGTTCCTATTCGGATGTTGGAACGTGGCATGGATGATTTCCAACGCAGATTGTCCGAGCATTCACATCGAAATAGTGGTCACCTGTATGGCGTTATTTTCAAAACATGAACGTCAATATGCAGATTTTACAAATGGCAATATCTAAGAGTGCAATTGATGTGTTCGTAATCTTTTAACAATAAAACATAGTATCAGTTTCGTAGCATTAAAAAGTTTTATGCAACACCTTGTATTTTTTTGTAAAATGTAAGTGTATACAGGATGTTTGGAAGCACATCGCCTAAAATTTCCAAAAGCTACGGTGTTCAGGATTCGCCACGGTGGGGAATGTCATGCTATGAGTAGGAAGATACAGAATAATTGTCAATCAGTGTACAGAAAAATATTATTGGCTAAAGTTGTACAAGTTGTAAAGACATGTTCTTTAAATAAATAGACGCGTCAGGTAAATTGCGCCACGAGACAAGAAAGAACGCTTGCGAAAATGATAAGTCTGGAGCGCAAGTGAAACTAACGGGTAGACACTCAAGAATTTAGGTCAGTAAAGCAAGTAAGGAGCCTCGCGAAATTAAGGAAAACGTTTGTTTACTCTTTGGAACGCAGATGCCGCAATCCAAAGTCATGTAATAAGTACAATGGTACAACAGAGGCTGTCGAAGTCAATGAATCACAGAAGTAGTCAGTCAGAAGTCGATCAGTCAATCAGTAGAGTAAGTCAGAACAACTTCACAAACTCCAGGCTCATCTCACGAACTTCATCTCCATCTCAGAGTAAGTGGTTGTTTGTCTTGTCTGCTGGTTTCGCTTCTCTCTAAAGAACTAAGTCATGAATTATTCTGTATAATTAACCGCCTTTAACTCAATTTATTTATGACATTTAGGCATCTTTGGATCAGCCCGACTTTAACTTAATTTCAATCAATGTCAAGTCATTCCAAAATTGTCACCATTTTATAAGTCATTCAACTAGTTTTGGTCACAATGTAACTGATGTTATATAATATGGGTACAGAATTATGTATTTTATTGATTTGTCTAAAAATATGATTTTGTATGTCAAAGAGTACGTGTCATTGGCTAGTGGTTGAGAAGAAATTGGCGGGGGAAATTTTGAATAGCATTGTTTATGGTATTCTACTTATGAATACCAGGTGCGTAAATATGAAACCGGAATTTATGTACAGAAAAGACACAGGGATTGCATGACAATGCTAAGAACTATTTTATTCGAAGTATTGGTCATCGCTAGCTATACATTTCTGCCATCGTTCCGGCAATGTGTGGATGCCAGACCAAAAAAACTGTGCCTCTTGTGCTGCAAACCAGTCATCAAGCCATTTTCGTACATTTTCGTAAGATGTGAAGCGCTGGTCAGCAAGTAAGTGCGTGTCCCATGGATGCAAATAAGTGAGAATCGGAAGGCACCAAGTCTGGTGAGTAAGTCGCATGCGGAAGGATTTCCCAGCCAAACTTCGCAATCGTTTCCTTGACCGGTTTTGCTGTGTGGGAGGTCGTTTTTCACGCAAAGCTTGATGCAAATCGATCATTTGTTGTCGGTAACGTTGGGTATTAACCGTTTCGCCAGGTTTCAGCAGGAAACACAAAGCATTGAATTCCGTCCATAGCGATTTGGTCTTGCAGTCGATATCGCCGGTTCTCCTGAAGTTACCCATGATCGCTTAGGATTCTCGAAATAGATCCACTTTTCGTCACCAGTCACAATTCGATGGAGAAATGATTTCCTTTTGTACCTGGAGAGCAGAATTTCGTAAGTGGTTTTTCGGTTTTCCTGCTATCGTTCAGATGTGGAACCCATTTTCCCACCTTCTGAGTCTTGCCAATGGCTTTTAAACGTATGGAAACTGCTTCTCGCGTTACATTTAATTGATCCGCGAGTTGTTGTTGCGTTTGAGCGTCATCCTCATGCAGCAAAGCTTGCAATTCGCTCTCTGCAAACTTTTTTGGTGGTCTGCCACGTTCTTCGTTTCTCACGTCAAAATCGCCACTTTAAAATTTTGTAAACTAAGCATAGCACTGTGACTTACCAAGAGCATAATCACCGTAAGCTTCGACAAGCATGCGATGCGATTCTGCAGCAGTTTTCTTCAAATGCCAACAAAAAGTCAATGCTGTCCGCACATCGTAGTTTGTAGGTACAAATTGCGCCATGTTCAATGCTATTAAACACTACACTATGACATGGAACTTGTCTGATTGTGAGTTGCAAATTGTTATCAACAGTCAAAACAAGCAAGTGGGGCCAAGGACGGAGTTTTACGGTAACCACAGTGACAGCTAACGCCGTCTATGTACAAAATTCGGTTTCATATTTACACACCTGGTATCTGGCGCTAGTGTAAGTGGTGTACCACAAACAATGCTATTCACAACATTTCCCGCCAATTTCTCCTCAATCACTGCTAACGGCACTCAATCTTTTACACACAATATCTGTTTTTAGACCCCTTTCATAGTCATGCGGAGCTCCGCACTCCTTATTCGAAGTTAATTCCATTACTCTTATCGGAACTTACAAAGTCATGCGGAGAGGGCCGAATGCGGTAGGGCTCTCCGTAGAACTCTATCCGCACGGTAGCAATTCCATTGCTCTGATGGGAGGTTTCCACAATCATGGGGGCCTCCGCTGCGGAGCAACGTTTAAATTTTTCGCTCTTTAGAACTGGATAGTGTTGGTACACACTAAAACAGATATCGGAAGATTGTTGAGTGAAAAATCGGTATATACAGATGCTTATCAGAATAATGGAAACACCTGAACGAAAGTGCAACTTACCAGATTAATATGGTGTCGGGCCACCTTTCGCCTTCAGAACAGCCTTGATGCGACGTGGGATGGAGGCATAGAGGTCGTGAATGGTAGCAAGTGGAATATTACACCATTCCTCGTGCAGGGCATCGGCCAGTTCTGTGAGAGAGGATGGAGGTGGAAATCGTCGCCGGAGTCGTGTTTCCAAGATGGACCACAGATGTTCAATTATTTTGAGATCTGGGGATTGGGCGGGCCAGGGGAGGTGTTGAACTTCATCCCGATGTTCATCACCTTCGACACTGTCCCTGGTGACACACCTACCACACTAGTCACTGCCGTCACACTCACTCCACATAACCGCGCACCAACAATTTGCCCTCTTTGAAACTCTGAGAGGTCTCCCATTTTACACTACCTCCGTCTGCTGCAGCCACTGCACACTCCTGTTCCACGACGCCTGACGTAGTATGGAGACCGACCTAACACACCACCACCAGCAGTCCGGCGCTGCGGTCGCCACGACACCACTGCCAACCCATACATCTGACGTGTTGCCAACTACATTTGTTTCCATTATTCTGATAAGCATCTGTATATTAAGCCATTTTCTATCCACTGCTAATGAGTAAAATGCAGGACGTATTTACCACGTCCTGCATTTATAAATACGTATTTATCACAGATGAAATCCCTGACCCGAACATAGGTGATCCGGTCCGAAACTTCCGATTCTATCTAGTAAGGAAATCGCAGGACATATGTGAATACATATTTGTATTTATTTGCTTGTGCTTCGAAAAATCAGAAGATATTGCAACAAAATCTGATTTTCCATACGTAATGAAAAAAAGCTGGAAGATGTTCCCAAAATCGGAAAGTCTGTCTACGCTGGGACAGTGAAAAAAGAAGAAATGGAGTGAGAATTGAACTGCATCGCAGCGGGACTGCGGAGTGCGGAGCTCCGTATGACAAGTGTCTTAAGTTGATCTTAAATATATTATTGAGCGAAGTTTTTACATAGCAATACAGGTAAAAGACAGGTAGACTTTATTAGCATATTCTGAATAAAAGCGGAGACCAAACCACATAGCAAGTTCGTAACAACAGTGTAGCATTTATTAATCATTTGTGAATCAGAAACTTTCCATGATATCATCGCTCTTTCATCACAAGAACATTAATCATTGAGTAAATAACAATTAAGCCATTCACATAAAGTAATTAAAGAAGTGACAAGTGTTCAGTGATGTCATAGGTAATGACAGAACTAAAAGACACTACAAACACATTTTAGACATCTACGAAATTTATTTCCTTTAGACCTCGAGAAAAAAACTTAAACAAGAAAGAACATAATGTTTCATCTCAAATGTAAATATCAGAATAATGGCTCAATCATCTTCGAGAATAAGAGCTAAGGACAAAAGCATTGTTCATTCGATTCAGAGAACACCATATTATCCACCTTTTAGCTAATTGTTATAACAGCCACAAGGCTAAAAGAAATCAAACATAAACATTATCTCAAGAAAACCCGATTTCTCTTTCCAATTCGATTGTGATTCAATTACTCCTTTCCTTCTTTCCAAAGAAATCCTTGAAGTCAATCCAAATCTAAAATTACACATGCCCTCTTCTTGAGGACAAGTAAAAATCCCAATTTACACGACCCAAATCTCCCTCCCCTGGATCGTCAAAGGTCGATGCAACCGAGACGTAATGTGACTTGACAAAACTTAACATTTTATAAAAAGACAGTACACAGTGATTTTGCATGCCAGTTATACCTGAACGTTTGACCAGTGAACTAGCTCTATATCGTTTCAATTAGCCAAAGACAACCGTTTAAACTTTAACTCCACAAACTTAATTATTCAGTGCTTATTTGGAAATTGAACTTAACCAATTTCGGACATTATCTGGACTTACGATATTATGCGTAGTGTTGATTACAAAGTGACACTTAGACTAGCACATGTACAGATAGTGCTACTAGGACTTGCCAAATAGTGACTGTGATTCGGTGGAAATCATAGTGGTTCATCCGTTAAGAAAAGAACTTGATTTTAACCAGACTTCTAGAATCACCGCTCCGGATTTAAATGTATGTGTGTTTCGGGCTCCATCAGAGTAAAACGTTGCTATGCTCAAATGCGTTCAGTTCTATTCAAACCCAGTAGATCGTCTTACTAAAGCATTAGCGTAATAAACCTTAAAATGTCGTTGTAGTGTTGTCTATGCAGAACTAAACGTCTCCCTTCTATGACAGCAAAGCGTAGTCAAATAGTATCAGTAGTTAGCTCTCTACCCAGGAAAGTAAGTATAAACGAAGTGCTCAAATAATGTAAAACAAGTGTGCTTTTTATGAATGTGGTCTAATTTCCAACAAAATGTACACTTTAATCACGCTCCATACAGAACACAATTACAGCAAATTCGCAAGAAACAATATACAGTATATATATCTTCTAGATCTGAGTGTCCACTTGAAATAGTGTTACTTGTAAACTTGACAGTTTCACAGATGAATTGTATCGCTCGTAAATGTAGAGTGACAAATGTAATTTAAGTGCGTAGTACGGTGTCTACACCGAGATTTGGAAGTAAGCTAAACGAGCTACATTTAACTCTGTTCGTACGCAGATAATCAAAATTAAAGCGCCATCGTGCTCTGCTTTCACCAAACCACAACCCTATAATACTACATTCTCCAAACTCAAGTAGAGACAACCGACTGGTAAATAAGAACCAAACACGCTACCTTTCAAAGTAAACAAAAACTAGAGGGAGAATCGCTACAGACCCACAATATTATTGCTGATGGACAAGCAGTAAAAGAAAAAGTATGTATCACTGGGACACTAATAACAGTAATCAATCTGCAATCGTCATAAAAAGAAGCAGAAAATATGTTTGTTTGTTTTTTAAGATAAAACTGCACGTGACCTGTTATTTTTAAAATTAGGCAGGCAAATATAATTTGTGCAAATAAGGGCTTTAAAATATTATTGAATATTGAGGGAGCTGACCCCCTACTACGAAAATATTAGAGATCTCAAAGGACCTCAGCCCCCAGGTTTCGGCGCCTATATATTCAGAACTTTTGAGAGCTGATAAGTTAACACAAAAATGATAAAGAGCAACATCATGTCTTGGAAGAAAGAGACAATAGAGGAGTATTTGGAGAGTATACAAAACAAGATGTCAAAGTTGTGCACGGTTGGTTTCTAATTACCTGTTCTAACTATAAATATTTTTACTATAGAGTGAAGTGTATTCCTAAAAACGTGATATCCGTTTGGGGCATGATGCTTGTACCCGGTTCTCGAAGTGGGTTAGAGAAGGTAAGGGAACGGTTACAGAAGTGAGGTAGGAAAGGTAAGGGTACGCTTGTACCTAGTGGCGGCTATTGCCTCTTGAAGGTAAAGGCAATGAGCTCCCATGAATAAAAAGGCAGGGGTACCAAATCCAAAATGAAAAAGGTAAGGGCACGGTGTGCCCCTCCCCCACTTCAAGCACTGCTTGTACCATACATTGAATAATAGCACATCTTAAAGAGATTGCTTTTTTATGCATTTTGAGATCAGAGTTTAACTAACAAGATGTTACGCTTTTTTAAATGTGTTTATTGCATTTTTAAAATTTCATTTAGAAGGTCCCTATATTGCTTCTAAATATTATTTGCTGTGAAGTGTATGTGTCATTGAAGAGTCATTTACTTTTGGTGCTTTTTATGAGTGCCTTAGAAGCTACTGTTTTAATTTTCACAGGTTAGTTGAGGGCTTTCTGTAATTAAACGGGCTTACACCATAAAGCTATGCACCCCACAAGAATCAGTTTTGTCATAGCCTATTTGCGTGCAATTTCTGATTTACATTTGTGCAGACCTGTTTACAACTAACGAGTCGGTTTAGCTGATGGAGGCTTCCTTCGTAATTGAGATTGTTATGTTCTGAATCGATCATCTTGACTGATTTTCAACTATTCTAAACGAATGATGGTATAGTATATTCTATTGAAGTAGGCGTATACCTTTCTCTCCTTCGGTAAGTTAATTTCGAAACGTCTTTTACGCTTTGCTCTGAACTCGTTTAAGTAAAGCTCAACATCAGAAAGCGTTATAAGAGAGAAGCAAATAGAATTTATCCTAGTTTAAATATCATAGTTCAATGTGACGTGCACAATAGTTTTCTCGTTAATACTGCTTAATAATTAGCATACTTTTCTCAGGTATTGCAATATAAACAGAGATGTTCCGAATTGGAAGGTCAAATGTTGGAAACAGCACATTTACCGGAATCACCAATAAGACCACTGCCAACCACACCATCAGGCCTGGAGGCCGCACAAGCGCACTTACGAGACAGAGATGACCACGTGATTGACTTGGAGAGTGCTCTAAGGAAGTTGGAAGAAGAAAGAAAGAAGTAAGTGTATATTATTTAGATTTCCAGAAAATATAGAAGTAAATTGTAGACTTGTGATTGCACATAAATATGAAATATTTAGGAATAAACAGCATAAGTTCCTTCTTATGGTAATATTTTACTCTTAATGTGAAATATATACGTGTATTTACCCATTTGGAAATGGGATATTTCGTAATAATAAAATCCTTTGGGAGTGCCAAGATAGTATTCGACAAGGCAAATACTTTTTCTACTACGGGGGGACTCAGTTGCACTATTTCGGAATAGGATTCATCATTAATAACACTATCCTTCCAGCGGTTCAGATAGTCGAGTTCAAGAACAAGACTATCCTATATTACGATACGTACTGGATGGTGCAACACGGTTTTAACGAATGTGCGTGCTCCAACCGATGAAGTTGGTGCTAACGACAAGGATACATTTTACGATGAGCTAGAGAGATAGATAGATAGATTGACCGAATACGGTTGTATAATACAAAAATTGTGCTGGGAGATTGAACGGAAAGATAGGCAGGGAAGAAAGTTTTAGGCATACTACTAATAGGTAAATCAAGTCTTCACAAAGTCACCAACAACAATGGAGGACTAGTCACTTTTGCGATATCGAGAAAACGAATAGTAAAAAGCACGTACTTTGAACACAGAGATATACACAAATACACGTGGATATCTGTGGATGGCAAAACACACAACTAGACCGATCACTTATTAGTAGACAGACGAGGACATACCATAATGGACGTTAGGGCCTACAGATGAGCGGAAGGTGGCACCGAGCATCAGTTAGTGATCACTACTTTAGTTGAAAGTTTACAATATCGAGTCGATGTTCAATTGTTATATGCGGTTAAGATGATAAATAAGGGATATGAAATGGTTGTATCTGGAATATTGTTATAGATGGAGGTACACATTGAGGTAAATGTGTAATATATTAATTGAGAATTAGGAAGGAAATTCTAATGATATAATGACAAGCTTTACATATGATAAATTTTAATAAATATAATGCTTGGGTACGATTATATTTGATTGAAGTATACAATTGAATTGTTCTGCTTGGGGTTTGGTTATTTTCGTCTTCAAAAGTACCAACGTTCCATAAACGACTGTTTACCCTATAGATATAAATTTTTCAATGATACTTCAAATGGCACAATTAAGGCAGAAGATGGGAGGAAGACACCAATGCAGCATCGTTTCTTGTTTCTCAGAATGAAATAAAATATAAAATAAACAGTTCCACGATTTATTGATCGTTTAAGGCAGCAAGCACTTCTGTGTAAATTTCGAGATTCACAGTTATATTAATATTAGATTAATTATTGCAAAGTATTCATGAAGCTCAGATAAGAATGCAATTGTTACTAATGGAAATTAACCTAACTCCTCAGAAGGCCATGGATTGAATATTAGAGGTAGAGAAGTGAAGGCAGTCAACGAGTAACATCATATCAACTACTTTTCAGACAGTGTTACATTATTTTTGGTGTGGATTAAAGCACCGGATTCCTCACAATTGTCCTGTACATAATATGATATACTGGGGATGTTTTCAACGGAATCATTGGATGCGCATATGTACAAAGGTGAAAAACAGTAAAGTAGGGCTAAAACAGCAAAATTATGTTGTAGATGAAAAGCTACAAAGACAACAAAGCATAGAGGCTATGGAACATTTCGACCAGAACCAAAGTAGTTCAGCTCATAATGATGATAAGCAGTTGAATGTAATGTCCAAAGAAGTTAACATTTCCATGACCGATTTATCTCTTTAGGTAGAAAGCATTGCAGAGCAATTACAAACAATCCAAATATTCTGTAAACAATTGCAAGAAGGCAGTATAAAGTATAAAGTAAAGAAGGGTATTTAGGAATCCGTGATGAGATGAGTGCAAGTTTTAGGCAAAAATTTAAAACAGGATGACGATGTCGACTCCCAGTACTTGGTCGGACACACACCTGACTTAGTAGGAGACGATTTGATGACTTTGACGAGAAAGACACCTATGTCAAATGTAAACATGGTGTTTACTAAAAGGGAATTCTGTGATGTAGGCTGTGAATGTGTAACGTGAAGCGAACGGTGAAGTTGAAAATAACGAGAAATAGAAGTGGTAAACCTGAATTGTGAAGTAGATGATAATGGACAATGTTCACCTGATACTGAAATGAGTGAAAGTGAAGACGAAGCCCCAAAAAGTTGGTGAATTATTCAACCAAAAGTTGTTTGTTGGTTATTCAAACGAGTATTCATCTGGCTCAGTAAGTTCAGGTGAATAGTACTACTGAAAGTAAGAATGAAAAGAAGAACAATTATCCAACAGGATTGTTGACAGGTATGAAACTCTGTCACTATACGGAACACAGAAAATTCCTAAATAATATAACTCACTAGAATGATCTTATAGTGGAAGGATTCTCAAATGTATTACAAGTGGAGGCAATGAATGTGGTGAAAAACATCAAAAACGAAACGAAAACCAAAAATAACACAAGAAAAAGTGACTGTGAGTATTGAAAATCTAGAGAATAGTACAAAATTATTATCATTTGAAGAGAAGAAGAGAAAGAAAAGGAAGAACTAAATGCAAGAGATTAACAAGTATGATTGAATTTGATAAAGTACTATGAAACTATCACAGATATATTCTAAGTTTTTCTGTTGATTGAATTAGATATCGGCAAGAATCATTGCATTTGTATAGGTTAAGTGTGATTATCTTTAATGCGGATTGAATGCGATTAAGTCTGATTAGTTTCAGTTTAAAAGGAAATATAAATGAGTTAGAAACCATGAAATTAAGTCTAAAGAAAAGAAAACTGACGTTGAACTGTGAGAGAAGTTAAGTGGATTGCTAGTTATATTTTACGTATATGAAGTGATCTCTTATTTTAAAAGTAAGGGGGAGAAGAGTGCTATAGTTGAAAGTTTAGAGCAAAATATTGTTTTGAATTAGAGGACATCGGGTCGATATTTAATTGTTATATGCGGTTGTTAAGATGATAAAGAAGGGATTTAAAATGGTTGTAGCTGGAATATTGGTATTGATGGATGTACACATTGAGATAAATGTGTAATATATAATATTAGTGAGAATTAGGAAGGAAATCCTAATGATATAATTATAAGCTTTTCGTATGATAAATCGTAATAAATATAATGCTTGTTTATAATTGTATGTGATTGAAGTGTACAATAGTTAGAGGAACTGTCCTGCTTAGGGTTTGGCTATTCTCATCTTTAAAACTACCAACGTTCCATAAATGACTGTTTACCCTGTATATATATATTTTCCAATTGTACTTCAATCACAAAAATGACTGACAAGTTGCATCGCAAGTGGGAAAAGCTAAGGATTGAAACAACTAAAGTTAGAAATAACACTACTAGATGACCCGAGCATAAAGGCAGATTACCAACTCGAAATCTCAAATAGCTTCGAAATCTTAGTCGACTCGAGTAATAATAAAGATGACAATAAAAATAATAATAAAATTGATGTGAATAAGATATATTAGGCAATTCGAGAAGGACGCAGCAAAAGAACATGTAGGTGAGAAGCAAGGACAGAAAAATAAGTCTTTGGTTCGACAAAAAATGCATTAAGCTTCATGAGGAACGGAAACAATCAAGGCAGAACGCAGCCATGACTGTTCAATAGAACCGAAACAAATTCGTACCAGTACAGTAACGTGAAGCGTAAAGCAACACGCAGGTTTAGAAATATAAAGCGAAATATTGACGCAGAAAATTGAGGAGATAGAGGATAAATAACACAAGAGATCTATACAAAGAGTTACTTGTTAAGAAAAGGTTACCAGCCAAGGCTAAGGATGATTAGAAATGAACATGGAGATCTTTAGGCGGATACGACTAAAGTTCTCGATGTTTGGAAATGCTATTTGGACAAGCTTCTTAATGTACACACAGATGAACAAACAGAGGTATTTGAAATCCATACCGCACAACTATGGATACCCTACAGTATCATTTGCCCTTTTACAGTAAATCATTTAATTCCTTGAGAATAAAATCCATACATTGCGAAACCTGTCTATGTAGCATCCTTTCAATCAGAAACATTACTAAACGGATGTATCATGTATTAATTCGATTGTGATTTGCTATGTCGACACCACTTACGTCATTATGTGTCGAGATATAATGTCATTTGTAACGATGCCTCCGTACCTTTGAGCTCCTGTAGCTCCGAAACTACACATAATTTTAATATTTTTCAAAGTAACTTTTTCCTTGTTTTGATGTAAATAGTCACATCCCGATGTTTACGCCATATTTTAGAGACATACTCTGTGTGTTAGTTTTTCAACACCCACCTTAATACTTGCGGTACCCTGAACCGAAAATCTTGGAGAAAAGTCAGAATGTAGAAAATCGCACTAATATTTATATAAGATTCAAAGTCCTACTTCACGACCCATCCGTGATAAAGGTAGATAGAAACGTAAATCCTTCCTCCAATTTGTCATTGAGGTACTTTGAGATACGAACATATCTTCATTGGTCTCAAATCTTGTTCAATTTCCTTACCTGTTATTTAAGTCACATTTCTAAGTTTATCGCTTTCTTGTATATTAAATTATTGTATTAATGTTGCTAACACAGTTCGTTTCAGGAAGTACATTCAAGTTCGAAGGTCTCTTGTGTTTTGAAAAAAAGTACTCACTCTATAAATCTGAAACTGCCGTCAGTTCTCAACATAGTTACCCTGTAAACGCACACATTTTTAAGAATGCTAATGCCACGAGTGCTTCGCCAGGTGGAGGGGATTCACGGTCTCTTTCACGGTCAATCGGCGGTCCCCGATAACCATTTATTCCACTTTCACAATTATGTCCGATTGTTTGGTGCGTTCCCGAAGCTCCTTCGGTTTATTTTTACATGTCTTACTCAAATGACGATCAATTTCGATGGATGTCATTCCACGCAAATGCAGATAACGGATAGCTCGGTGTTCTTCGAACAATATGAACGGTTATTTTTAGTATCTAAAACGCTTTCTCCGCGAGATCGCACTACAGCTCTGTGTGTGTCAGACGATGTTACCCTCGTCTTCATCCAAACTTAAGTAATGGCTACATCTGCTAAAATAAATGGCACGTTTCTATCTGCTTCCATTCCTAAAAAAAATAGACCTTCCAACTTGAATTCATCTCTTATATATATCTAAGACATGACTTTCATTCTGCCGACTGTGGAGCCGTGCGGTATACGGCGGTAGGCCAACGACTCGAAGGTTCCCCTGGGTTCGAGTCTCGGCAGGGGAATTGCTGTTTGTGGATTTTAATTAGGTTGTAAATAATCCAATCGTGACGAGCCGAAGTCCAAAGTTATTAGACTGGCTCATATAAAATACAAATTTACCAAGTTTTACCAATTTTATGACTGTCATTCTATTGTTTGTTCAGTCCTAGGCTTGTTTTTACTTATTTTTGATACATTAGTGTAATACTATCACTTTGAACTTCAGTATTCTTATTAGTGCTTTTCTGTAAGTGAGTCGATTACACGAACTCCAATATACAGGGTGGTCCAGCTAAAACTAGCACCGCAAATATCTCGGCCTCTATTTCACATAGAGCTTTGAAATAAAAAAGTTAATTACTAAGTTGTATATGACAAATTAAATGGTATTATTTTTAGTATCAGTGTCGGACCGGGAATACCTATACGAGGGGTCAACTACAAAATTTTAAATGGAAAGTGGGGTAACTATTCACTTCTTTGGTACAAGGAGTGAAAATGGAACAACTCTTAGAGAAAACATGTTGTAATATTACCTACGGTATATCAGCTACGACAGCCAAGTATTATTGGAATGATAGTACGGCGCCTCAAATTGACATGTCAAATAACTAAGCTCCTATTTCACATGGAGTTTTGAAATAAAAAAGTGGATTAGTAATTAGCATATAGCAAATCAAATTGTAATACTTTCAGTATCAGTGGCGGACCGAGTATATCCATACAGGGTATCAACTTCAAAATTGTGAATAGAAAGTGGGGTAAGTATAAACTTCTTTGAAACAAGTAGTAAAATTGCAACAAATGAGGCGTATGCGCGAACAAAAGTCTATGCCCTTTCTTTTAACATAGCAAATAGACTTTTGTTTGTGCATACGCCTCAATGTTCAGAGATAATGTTTTGTTTTTTTTTAATATTCGCTACAATAACCAATTGTTATTGGAACTACATTACTGCACCTCAAATAAGCCTGTTCCTCCTATACAGTCCTTTAGTAAAGTTCGTTCCCCGTGTTAAACATTTCATCTAGGCTAAGGGTGGGCCAACACTGTATCGACTGCCAGTGTTTCCGAACCCAATTGTGGGACCCACACTTGTACTTCATTTTTAGTCGGATGCCCGGATTCTTTTAGTCACAGAATGTATGCGTAAAAATGTGTCTAATTTTCTTTCAAATATTTATTCGTTAAGTTGTTTATAATGAGAGCGCCCGACGCAAGCTAAAGTTATACTCACTCTTGTAATAATAATATTAAGTACACCAGTGGACACGTGCCGACCGGGTAGCCGTGCGGTCTACGGCGGTACTTGAAGGTCCCGGGTTCGAATTCCGGCTGGGCCATGGATGTTTGTGGATTTTAACAGCTAAATGCGAATCGTGACGAGCCGAAGTCCAAAGTTACTAGGCTTGCCCATATAAAAATAAAGTGTACCGAAGTTTTTCCAGTAACAATTTGCTGTCGTAGCTGCTATACCGTAGGTAATATTACATCATGTTTCTTCTGAAAGTTGTTCCATTTTCACTCCTTGTTCGAAAGAAGTGAATAGTTATCCCTTTTTCTATTTAAAATTTTGTAGTTCACCCCCGTATGGGTATTCCCGGTCCGCCACTGATACTGAAAATATTACAATTTGATTTGCTATATGCAAATTACTAATCCACTTTTTTATTTCAAAGCTCCATGTGAAATAGGAGCTTAGTTATTTGACATGTTAATTTGAGATGCCGTACTATCATTCCAATAACACTTGGCTGTCGTAGCTGCTATACCGTAGGTAACATAACAACATGTTTCCTCTAAAAGTTGTTCCATTTAAAATTTTGTAGTTGACCCCTCGTATAGGTATTCTCGGTGCGCCACTGATACTAAAAATAATACCATTTAATTTGTCATATACAATTTAGTAATTCACTTTTTTATTTCAAAGCTCTATATAGGGGCCGAGATATTTGAGGTGCTAGTTATAGGTGGAAGACCCTGTATATGTGAGCTCTCGATTAAGAGATTGTCCTCTTGTGGTCTTTCCTTACTTATTTAATATTGTAGGTGTGAGAAGATGGTGCAGTTAAATACAAAACTGCGTGACCAATTAGAAGAATCTCATCAGACCAACGAAGCCTTGACTTCCGATTTACAAAAACTGACCAATGACTGGGAGCAAATGAGAGAAGAGATGATCCTGAAGGAAGAAGAATGGAAGGATGAAGAACAGGTACAAATAAAACAAATTCTATTTAAATTCTCAGTCTCTCTTTTCAACTTTCGTCTTTTGGGGGTGGAGCGGTTCTATTATGTTTGTTTGTTTCTTTCATCAAAACCTGACGACGGACTTTCCTTCTATAATGATAACATTTTCTACCGTATAAACAGTGTTTTCGCTGATTTAATAACCGGGGCCTAGGAATGTGTGGAAAATTCAGGATGCCATTCACACGAGAGCCCTCATTCACATAATTTATTGTTACAATTGTTCTATTTTATTGATTATCGGTGTTGGTTTTTTTAATGTGCGCAATTGTATCTGTTCACAATAAAAAGTGAGGGGAAAATGTTCATTACTATCCGATGTAGATTTTGGAACGAATACCCCGCGAGTGTGGATATAATGCAGTCTTGTAATAGCCACCAATAATACTCTTCCCATACTTATTACTATACAAATCAACATTCCAGTATTAATTATTTGTGCTATGTAGTCTTCCACGATTCTTCTCTGTGTGCGTTTTCTAAGCCGCAGAATTATTTTTCTTACATACAGAATGTTGGATTTTAATCGATGAAAGGAAGGAATCTCACGTAGCATTGTCGGAAAATGGTCTAGTCTCCTAGTGGAGCGGGTGGTGTTACAATCCGATAAAATCTAGGCGGTGAAATTCAGGAATATAGGTCTAAATTCAGTTCTTATAGTCATTTAGGCTAAGGACGGTCCTTACGCCTAAGATAGGGTGGCCAAATTTTTTTATACGAAAACTTTAAACGTTTTATAAATTTAAACATACAAGACTATACAAAACAGAACACATAAATTATGAACTTGAAAACAAAATTTTAACTGCCAAGAACTGCTAAGAAGACGTTTAATCAAATAATAACTATAGACTTGGTACAAACGTACACACGAACATTTTAATAATTTACATAATCTGAAACATTGTGTTCAGAACGAGAAACATTGCTTTTTACCATATGTTTTCCTGATGAATGATATCTTGCAAGAGTAGGATTATTTAACATCAGACTATGAAATTGTTTACAACTAAGATCCTGAAAATGAGACTTGACAGCAGATGAGACTTGACAGACGAGAGCTTCAACAGCAGCATTTGTGCCTGGCACAGCCAATGCTAAGATTACAACCACGAACCACCTCAATGTTCTTACACTCAATGTCTACATTTTTAAGTGCATGGAATACATCATTTCACCTTTGTTAATGTTTATACTTGCTCCTTGGTGGTAACCAATAAATTGTGAAAGGCAGAGTAAAGCATGGTACTCTGAATGCATTCTTCTTATCTACTAACTAAACTGGAGGTTACTTGAGCCAAACCAAAACTTAAGATATTAAGTAAAATGAACGAAATGGTCGATTTATTTGTAGTAGAAAAAAAGGATATCTGGCGTCCAGTTAGCAATTTGTCGGGACATCGGGACATGTAACGAGAAAATAGGACAATCCCGTTAAAAACGGGACGTCTAGCCACCCTAGCCTAAGGGCTAAGAATGTGTATCATGTTCCAGCACGTGCCTCAGGTTGAGCTCAGCGGCATGCACAAACACTTCAAATAAACTACCGATGCTCAGCCTACGTAATGCTTTCCGATTTTGCACTGTTCCATGTCTCCTTTAGCGTTGCACCCATCGCACAATTGTTCTTTTGCCGGGAATACAATTGTTTCAAGAATGTCCTGGCGTAACAGACGTTGCACAACGATGAAACTATTTAACAGAACAAAAGCTTCGACGGTCGGACGCGTATCTGTACGGTCCATTCATTTATCGCGAATGAAATGGTACACTATTACTTCCCGCTTACAAACAAAACTAACTTGCCTACCCTCTGTTCTGTATAGGGTTGCTAGCTATAAACATACTATTGTGACTCACGTGTACAGCCTGTGTAGCGAGTGCGTGCGTGATTACAGAACGAGAAATAACGTGCATTTGTATTATTTGTCGGCTTAGCAATAACTGAAATGGAGCTGGAGCAGGAGATCGGCATACGGTTAAGAGTATTCCGTTTGGATAGGTACTCAGGTGGTTATTTCCACTGATCGAAGTCTTTAATTTAGCAAGTTCTTCACTAAATCAGTCTCCACCTGCTTAATTACAACTCGAAGTTAGCGACTTCAATCCGTGCAGATAGCCACCTGAGTGTCTGTGCAAACAGGGTGTTCTTAACATTATCCTGATTTCCTGCTATTCCTCAGTCAAGCGTCAGTTTCACTTCGGTGACTGCTGTGGTGCCAACTAATATACGCGCACAGTATATATCCCTGGATTTGTAGTCACTCACTCTCTCGTTACATACGGAGGTACATAGTACACACAACTTCAGTCACGCACGCTATCGTTAAACACGATTACTCTTTGGATTTTTATCAAACACTTTATCGCTATACAAAACACACACAGTTATACGCGGCTTTCATCACGCACGGTGTCGCTTCACATGAAACACACAGAGCTGCAAAGCATGAAAAGGGTTCTTCAACACAACGGTATGTTGTAATATTCTGCAATGTTTTAATTTATCTTGTTTTATATGCCTTTTTAGATTTAATTTTACTGATAACAGATTATTAATTTGCTTAAATTATCTGCTTTCACATGTTTCAGACTTTTAATGAATATTACACAGCTGAACATAATCGGCTTCTTAATTTGTGGCGAGATGTTGTTTCTGTGAAGAGATTGTTTGCTGAAATGCAATCTGCAACAGAGAGAGACCTATCTAAAATAAGCTCAGAAATATCATCAGCTTCCAGAGAAATGGCTAATGCTGTTGGTGATGTGATTAATAACATGAAGCAGAGTCAAAGACAAGACGTGAGTATATGTACAAAATTGCTTTGAATTGTAATTTCTGTGAACATTAAAGTTGCAGTTGAGGCATAACTTTTTATAGATTGTGTGTCATAGTTCTCATGACTAATACTTTGGCCACATTTCTGTAATTAATTAATATTGTGGAGCATTACAAGCGCTAATGGAAAATCAGTGCATCATAATTCTGAGTTGTATTATAAATTCCTTACAATGTAGACATTTTGTAGTCCTAAAACCGTATATCCTTTGCTCAGGCCAAGATGATACTGGTAGCATAACAGTTTTCAGTTGGAATTTACAGACTAAAAGGAAAGGTTACAAATAATTTTACAATGTGGATATAATTATATTGAGGCCTTGTATCCATACTTAATTTAATTAAAACAGGCTGACAAGGCTTTTACACATAACTTTATCGTATAAACGCAAAGCAAACGTTACAGTTTCTGTGTTCTAACAACATCTTCCTCAGACGAAACACTAATCAACACTAACAGTTCATAAAAGCACCAGAAGGACAAGAGATCCTTTCTACGTCTTCCGCCAATCACGTCCCAGAATTTGTTTTCTTTCCAAAACTAAACTAATTTTATCCAGTCACAGTTCTTCACTCCCAGGCCACACTCCCTAGTCAACTAGAACGCTTTAACAAACTAAGATAGGTGGCAAAATAGTGCGTGCGAAAATGAAAGAAGGCTTCAGTATAGGATCCTTTATAAGCTCAGTGTTAGCAGATTTGGTTATGAATGATTGGGAAAGGATGGTGATGGAGAAAGGAAAGGATGGAGAAGATGTGGATGAGATGGAGAAGTGGAGGATGGAGAAGATGTGGATCAGGTGTCAATAAATTTGGAAGAAGTTGTAAAACGAGCAATCAGGGCCGCTTGTCCACCGCAGGGGGAAGCAAAGAAGAACATCAGGACTCCCTTCTGGTGCAGAGAACTAGAAAGAATGAGGATAATTGTCAGAGCGAAGAGGAAAAGTTATCAACTAGCGCGGGAACCGGGGTTTAGAAACAGAAAATTAGAAGAATATAGAACAGCAAAAAACGAATATAAGGAAAGAATAATAACACGCAAAAAAAAAAAAAAAATCCTGGGACAAGTTTGCTGAGGAGAACTTAACACTAGATCCATGGGGTTCTCCATATGGATGAACTGGTACCGGCAGATCAAGAGGAGGGTGAAACGGAAGAACATAAAGAAACTAGAAGAGAAATGAAGAATATTTTAGATAAAACGAATACAGAAATGAACAAAAATTTGGAAGACTTAACCATACAAAACTTTGAAGTAGAGCTGGCTATTAGAACCCTAAAAAATAAAAAAGCTCCGGGACCCGATGGAATCAAATCGGAAATTTTTAAGAAGACCAAAGACCTATGGACTCCGTACCTGGCAAGGCTCGTGACGGAGTGCTTAAGGCAAGGAAGATTTCCGGCTAGATGGAAGATGGCAAACTTAATAATATTCTTGAAGAGCCAAGAAAAGGCAAGATGCAATCCTAGATCATAGCGTCCCATCTGCCTCCTGAATGTAGTCAGCAAGATAATCGAGAGAAAATTATAATAAATAGACTGCAGGCGGCTCGTGAGGGACTAGCTGAAGATCAAACTCAGTTTGGTTTCAGCAAAGGAAGATCCACAGAAGATGCGCTGAATAAATTCTGTAATAGCGTGCGGGGTGCGGATGGTAAGTATATCTTGTATATATATGTTGATATTAAGGGAACTTTCGACAACCTGTAGTTGCCGGTCCTATTTGTCAAACTGCAAAAAATTAAAATACCATATTATATAATTGGGGTGCTCTGGGATTACTGTGTAGGCAGAATGGTTAGCCTGTGTGCCCTGGGTGAAAAATAAATAGAAAACCAAATAAAGGATGTCCACAGGGATCGGTCTGTGGCCCAATTTTTTTGAGACATATGTATCGATCCTTGCATTAAAAAGATAAACGATATGAGAGGTAATGTCCATAATTGCCTACGCCGATGATATTGCCATATTGATTAAAGCAGACTCGCGACGAGAAATAGAAACTAATTCGGAGAGGATACTCACAACAATATACAACTGGTGTATAAGTAATAAGTTATATGTTTCTGCTGAAAAAACGCAATATATGATCTGTAAAAACAGATTAGAAAGAAACCGGTCATTAAGTATAATAATCAAAATTTAAAACGAGCGAAATCATTTCAATATCTAGGAGTAATAGATGAGAAACTAAATTTTATTGAACATATAGAAACAATAAAGAACAAAATAGTTAAAATTGGCAATAAAATTGCAACATTTGCAAGAACAAGGTATGGACTACCGTTTGAAATAGATAAAGTTATACCATGGACAGATTATTAATTCAATGGGCACTTATGGTGCAAGTGTTTGGCCACACAAGCTGACGGAAAATAAAAAGTTGGCTGAAAAACTGGATAGCGTGCTGAGATCTGTGTTACTGAGGACATCAGGCGCTTATCGGACCACACCCGATATAGCTCTGAATATTATGCTGACAATAATGCCGCCCAACCAGGAAGTTATTCAATCAGCATCAATGCATTGGTTTAAAAAAGGAAACTTAATTAGAGTTACAGAAATCTTGGAAACAATGCCAAATTGTAGAGCAGAAATAGAATAAATTATAGTAAGGAAATGGCAAAGTCTTTGGGAACAGAGTAGTAAGTCTAGAAGATTGTTTAGAATAATTGATAATGTATCAGTTAGACTAGACTGGAAGGAATGGAACCCAAGTGAGGGACTGATACAATTTCTAAGTGGCCACGGGCCTTATAGGGCAAAGTTATTTGTACTTGTCTTGGTGGACTCTTCGGAATGCGAGTGTGGTCAAGAATCAACACCGGAGCACGTAGTTCTTGAGTGCCCTAACAATCAAATAAACGATCAGGGAACAGAATTGCAACAGATTATTGACTTAAGAGGAGATTTGCAAGAGCATACAATTCGGGATATGATTAACAACTAAGACTTACGGAACTCCCTGGATCTACTTATGGCGAAAATCTTACATATGTGTAAAATAAGATTTGTAAATAGGAATTAGAAGAGGAATCACAACTTAAATTACATAAACCGGAACTACTCAAGCAACTGTACATACTGTAAATAATGCGTGATCGTGAAGCCGAGCTGTTCGTTCGTGTCGTGTTCGTGCGTCTTGAATCGTGTGCGTGTCTTGTATGCGTGATTGTAAAAACAAGCCTGGAATAATAAAAAAAAGGAAGGGAAAGCATGGCTTATGCGAACTTTGTGGATTTTCCATCAATTCCACGGTCATGGCCATTGCTTTCCTTCTAAAGATCGACGTAACAAGTATAAATGTACGAATAATTAGGAATTTAATAATATTAAAAGCCCCCGAGCTGCTGCCGACTGACAGTCAGGACAGCACCGATGCTTTGGATGGCAGAGTAACAGCTAATAGCGTTCTAAGTGATGAAAGTGTGTGTGTGAAGAAAATTAAGAAGATGTATGAATGAATGTGCTGTAATTGTATGTGATTGTCAATGTGTCTTGTAAATAAAAATTGGTAGACTATCAGGAAATAATAATATGTTTTGGAGGGGATGATTGCTGTTAGGCTGGGATTTTTAGGGACAGTAAGCTAATGTCGGGAATAAAGATAGTATCATATAGTAGTATTGGGAATAGATATACATTGGAGGATTTTGTACAAATATAACAACTCTATAGGTAGATAGATAAACAAACTAAACATGAATAATTAATAAAGAATAAGTAATGAAAAGCGCATGATAATGGAATGATAATAATAATGATAATAATGGAAATTATTGAGTGTGAATTGAAAGTTAAATAGAAGAGAAGCTACAGGTAAATAAGCATATTTATAGAATCCAATTAATTAATGAATGGAGAAATAATAATAATAATAAATGCATAAACAAATAAGAAAAAAATTAAGCTAAGCTGTAAATTGTAATACTTACTCAGGTCTCTCTAATGTAAACAATGCATATGAAAAGAAAAGAAAAATAAAAGAAAGTTAATTCCCCCAATCGCGGAAATAGACCCAGGTTTGTCCGCCGGGAACTGGGCTATTAGAAATATCCCCTATAGCCCTCCCAACAACATTAACTTTGAGCAAACAGGTCCTATTGACTCCGTGCCTCGATGCCGAGCAGGGATCGAGGCGGGTAGACGAAACGGGGGATGACCTACCCCAACTTTGTCGAGAATCCGTTTCTGATTCGTTGTAACCCTCAAGTACTCGAAACAAAGTTGTGTCAAGGAGGTAGGGGTGGCTAGAAGGGTCCCAAAAATAAAAAAAATAAAAGGACAGACTGCTACTGATTTGCAGGTACGTAGACGACTGTCTGGGTATGTGGAAAGGTTCAAGAACATTAGGTATATACATTAAGGTTCTCAGTGATAACGGCAAAAGGGTGTTTTTGGAAAGTGAGATGGAGGAATACAAAGCAGTAAATGTCTTGGATATCGGGACTGAGAAAACGAAAGACAGGAGATTTGTAACTTCATGGTTGCAGAAGAAATGTGCGGCAGGAGTTTTTCGCCGCAAGATGAGCAATGTAGATGAAGTAACTAAACAAAATTTCATAAGAAACATAGAGGAAAGAATAGAGGGAATTAACACGGAAGAAAATCAAAAGAAGAGAGGTGTGGAAATGTTTTGGGAACAATTAAAAGAATGGATATAGTGAGGATAACAGAAGAATCATCAGGAGGAGAAAATGGCACAAAAGGGAGGAAGGGAGAAGGGAAAGAAACTGAAAAGAAGGGGGGGAAGAATTACCGAGAAAATCAAGCGGCTGTTGGGAAAGGTAGGAGTGAAAACGTACAGCAAAGGAGGGATGAAGCTCTGGGATTTAGTGAGAAACAAGAACGAAGGTGTGCTTTTACAATACAGTTAAGTGTAATAGCCTTGTCAGCCTGTTTTAATTAAAGTAATTTTGTGTTCCACAGATTATGATAACGTAAAACTTGGACCTTCATCAGGTAAATATTACATCATATTGGTTTACATTCCACCTTACCATTTAATAAAGATTTGGAAATCCTTGTACTACTTTCATTTCCATACTTTTCATTTTAATCAATTCTGTAATCTCATTCCCCCCCCCCCCCCCCCCCCTACAATACTTTTGTTCATTTTTAGAGCGTACATTACTGTGCGTTCAGTTACAAGTTCGTTTAAAATTTCAAATTGTGTTCTGCAAATTATTGTCGAATGCGTTGTCTAAATCTACAATAGATATTAAGTGGGAAGAGAGAAAATGTTTCTTTGCTCTACCTTTATTCCGTTTATGAGTTTTATAGTTAGAATAAGTCTGTTGTTAAGTATTTATTTTAAAGTCTGTACTTTCCAAATCTTATAGTATTGTTGATTTCGTTTCTTATATACGAATGTTACTGTTCTTAAGAACAGACGCATGTGCCGCTCTCACATGCTTTAGACTCATAGTGAATTAATAATTACGGAAATCAATGAAATCGAATAATAAGTTTTTTTTAGAGTTAATGTAAGATTCGAGATTTGATAGTAATTTTTAACGTTCAAAGTCTCCGTCATATCAAAACGCTTGTTTCCAAGAACAGTAACTTTGTACGGTATAACTTCCAGAACGTGAACAAAAGGTATAATTTCCAGGACTACTGAACTATGTAATATTTTTAATGAAGTTGTAAGTTTATTGGACTCTTTCGAAAGTATCCAAGTCTTACGTGTAATTCATTTTGGATACACAGTAATTTGTACGCATTCAGTAATGAGCTTTTCGCCTGAATATGTATGAGCTGATATATTGTATATCACCAGAGATCTGTTCAATTCAATGCTCTGCGTAATTCTGATTCCGAATATTATTACCGATTCGATTTTATGTATACGACTCGTCTTTCAACACAGGGAATGTGCTTTTTAAGCAAAGGTCTTCCAAGTTCTAATATATGTATTAATTTTCAGAAGCATTTTTACTAATTCGAAAACCATACCCACTTTTTAGAAAATGAGACATCTACTGTTTTACGTCTTTTCAGCAGTGTTCTGCGTATCATCCTTTTGCAGTTCATCATGTTATAAACAATAGCGTAGTTTGAGTCTTTTCCGTGTTAAGGATTTTGTAGTTTCCACAGCTAGTTGCATAAGACATTTAAGCTCTGAGTTAACTTAATCCACGAATTAATCTTCGTGTCATAGAGAAAATAATTATAGATAGCAATGCCCATTCTCTCCACCTTCCTTAGTTCTCCTGATGATAGTCAACCGAACTAGGAATGAAACAAAGCTAGTATGCAATGATTGTTTCTTCAATCTATGTAATAAACGAGAAAAGCACTGAGTGCGAGTTGAACATGATGGGTCCGCAATAGATTAAAAGCGTAGATATTGTGCATGATTTACTAGCATTATTTCATTCCTAATTCGGCTGGTCTGACACTGGGTGGCATGAAAGTAAACGTTAGAATGAGAATTTGCCATATATCATATTTTGACTGACCCGTAGACTAACTAGTGTCCCCGGTGGGTGAGTGGTAACATTCGCTGCCTTGTAACCAAGGGATCCCGGGTTCGATTCCCGGTAGGGAGACAAGTGGTTCGGAGCCCACGTTAAACTGTAGGTCCTGTCCTTAGTAGCTTACCAGCTCGATAAAAGAGGTGATTAAATCGTTACAAGCTCATGTTCCGGGCTCTCATTTTATTATCTGTAAATCTTTGTATATAACGTATTTAGTGGAACTTTTATAATAAAAGGTGTCGGATAAAAAGTCAACAGTGTTTATGCTCTTATTCATCAACCACAGTAACAACGATTCTAAGTCGAAAGGCTCTACTAGATCTATTAATATAACGAACATTAGAAGCACCAGCAGATCATTACGATGTAAACTCCAAATTGTGTAAGAGATCAAACCTTTAAATTTGGTAGCACGTGCACAGTTTTCCACAACCATGTGTGATCTCTTTCGAAAAAATCCACGTATGTTACTAACTTTATGTGAGATCAAGCTAACTAAATCAGAAGTTCATCGCCGCAGTAACAAACCTTTGCTATTGGATTCTATCTTGGGCAATATCAGGTCGGTTTTCATCACGAATATCCCTTCTAATATTGTCCTCCGAACGACGTCTCGCTCTTCCAAACGACCTACTTCTCTACGGCTTCAAAACTAACGATGAAACGTAATCTTCGTTTTTTCCCATCTTTGCCGTCGTGATTTTATTATTCTTATAGCATCGGTCCATGGAGTTCTTCTTTATGCAGTCTCCTCCATTCTTCAGTGATCCCGTCCCGTTTCTGTCTATATATATTTCTGAAAACCTTACTTTCAAATATTCGCAATTTATTTTCATTTGCCAGGGTCGTACTCCAACTTCGCAACCACACGGTATTACTAGGGCTGCCAACTATGCGGGTTTTGAATCCGGATCAAAAGAGAAATTAAAGATATCGTAGGGACCCGCACAGCACAATCACGTTAAATAAACGTTTATTCAACTTTTCCTTAAATGTTTAGTAAACATTGAATCTTGGTTGAATTTACGTTGATTCCACGTTTATACAACTATCGGATTAGTATTCTAAGAAATGTTTATTCAACGTTGAATATGACGTTTAATAAACGTTTTAAAGACATTGAATTAAACTTTTTCCACAACTTAATTTTTTCATTGAAGTTGATTCAACGTTACAAAACGTTGAATAAACGTCTATTCAACGTTTAAACAACGTTGCGCAACGTTTATACAACGTTTAGAGAGAAACAAAATTCTACCTTCAGGACAAATTTCGTACCTTTCCCCAAAATCTTTACTTACAACGAATATTTGAATCTGCGAAGATGAACAGAATAATACAAGTTTCCCAGACCCAATTCTAGCACTTCAATGTTCAGTACGATACAATTTTAGGGTTGATTCCAGGAAAAATCCTTTGATTATAGGATTTTAACCTGGAATCAACCCTAAAATTATAATTTCAATTAAAGGATATCGTACTGAACACTGAAGTACGAGGCCTCGCTCTGGGAAACTTACATTGTTCTGTTCATCTGCACAGATTTAAACATTCGTTATAAGTAGGGATTTTGGGGAAAAGGTACGAAATTTGTCCTAAAAGTTAAATTTTACATCTCTCCAAACGTGACCGATGACGTGACAATCCAACAATCCGGGTTTGATTCCCGGTGGGAGAAGTTGAAACAATTTTACCTAGGCCGTAAGTCCCAGAGGTCGACCCAGTCTCTGAAAATGAGTACCGGGGCAACCCTGGGGGGGCTAAACCGGTAGCCAAAGCCACTCAAAGTGGCTGAAAACAGCCGTGCGCTGACCACGTGACCCCGCAAAAAAAAGCCGCGTTGCAGGCGTTGGCCCTTCATGGGCAGTTGCGCCATAGGTTTTTTGTACACGTAACCCGACATAAATCTGTCGAAATTTTTTATTTTCATTTTAATTGTTCATAATTATTAAACTTCAAACGTAGTACAGGTATTGGACATAATAATGGAAACACTTGTGGAAATCGGAACATTTTGTATTAATACGGTGTTGGTCCACATTTAGCATACAGTACAGCTTGAATTATTGACTGAATAGACGATACAAGTCCTTAATGGTGGTGAATGGAATTCGAAGCCTTCTTCATGCAGCACAGCCTCGAGCTCAGAAAGAAAAGAAGGAGGTGGAAATCGACGCCGAACCCTGGTTTCCAAAACAGGTTCGATTATATTCAGGTCTGGGGAGTGCGTGGGCCAGGGAAGTTGTTGAACCACATTAGCATGCTCGTGAAACCACTCTTGAACAGGGCCAGCGGTGTGAATGGGGACATTATCATCCTGGAATATGGCATTCCCGTCTGGAAATAAAGTTTGCACCATTGGGTGGACCTGGTTATCCAAGAGTTCTCTATACACTGCTGCTATGACCGAACCATGTAATGTGACAATGGGGGCTACCAAATACCATGATATAGCGCCCCAGACCATAATAGACCCACCACCATGTTTGACAGCGGGCGGAGACATTCCGTATCGTATGCTTCAGAGGGCGTTCGCCAGACAAATACGCGTCCAGTGGTGGAGAAGAGAAAGGGTGACTCGTCCGACCACACGACACGTCGTCAGACTTCCAACGTTTAGTTTTTGTGGACATAGCATCATGCACGTCGCCTTTGAGCATTCTTGTCTGTTATTAGAGGCTTGGAAATAGCAACATGTCCATAAATGCCCATTTTATGCAGTTCCCGCCTCACTGTTTAGGATGACATTGGAGTGTTTAGGTGCAGATTAAGTTCTGTAGTCACTTTCGCGGCCGTCGTTTTCTCTTTCGACGTCACAATCTGCTTCAAGGCCTGGCGGTCCCTATCCTGCAGCTTCGTCTTCCAACCACTATTGTGCTTCGCCGACTCTGTTTTACCGTCCACTGTGTATGCGGTTATGACTTTCGAGACCGTACCTTGTGTTACACCGCCTAATGTCGCTGTTTTGCTCACAGATGCTTCATCTAGATGGGCACCCACAATTAGAACTCCGTCAAGTCGAACATAGTGTGCATTACACTGCACAACGTCCAGAACCACACTGCCTTACTCTACTATTAGTACATAGTCCATCTTACCTACAACAAACAAGAGATGGTTGATTTACACAATGCTCAGTGTTACCAAGCACAGTTACAATATGTCCTACTTTTGACAAGTGTTTCCATTATTTTTTCCAATACCTGTATGCTGTACCACCTTTGACAAATTATATCTTAGCGACTAATTAACATAAAGAAGTCATTCAGTTTTTATATGTATGTAGTTTGTGATGCCAAAAGATCTGGCTGTACAAAATTTTTTTACTTTCTTCCGTAACAAAGTACGTACTTGCTTACAACTTTGAGTAGCCACTTCCAGTCCAATTAATCACAAAACACATTAAAAATGAGCTTTCAATATGTTAAAAAGCGTCTGTGTTCTAAAGTTCTGAAAACTGACCTAGTTTCACAATCAACTAAGCATTGACTTAGATTGAATGGCCTGCAAAAAAATGCGTTACCAAACCACTTCCGGACCTATTGAATTAGGAAAGAGGCTCCCTCAATCACAGATAATTCCTGTCCTATCCCGTCAAATTCAGTAGCTACCAAAGTGTCACGCGCACACCTTTCTTCTTCTTTTTTTTCATTATGCTTATAGATTTCTTGAAAGTTATTACTAGTATTTAGAAGAGTAGTATCATCAGCATATAGGATGGAGTTGGCCGTGATACTTAATGGAAGGTCATTTATCATTAGTATAAACATCAGTGGCCCCAAAAGAGAACCTTGGGGAACACCATATTTTAACTGAGTAGTATCGGAATTAGTACCATTTACACACACAGTTTGAGTACGACCTTCTAAGTAGGTTGTGAAAAAGTTCAGGCTATTACCTTGAAACCCATAACACCTCATTTTACTTAATAGTTTATTGTGTTCTACGCAGTCAAAGGCTTTGCTTAAATCGCAGAAAGTGGCCAGAGCATATCCCTTATTTTCAAATATTTCATAAATACATTTTATTAATTTATCTATGGCATTGATAGTGAAACTACCTTCTTTAAATCCAAATTGTGAATCACTAAGCATGTTATATTTATTAAGGTAATGATATACAGATGCTTATCAGAATAATAGAAACAAATGTAGTTGGCAACACGTCAGATGTATGGGTTGGCAGTGGTGTCGTGGCGACCGCAGCGCCGGACTGCTGGTGGTGGTGTGTTAGGTCGGTCTCCATACTACGTCAGGCGTCGTGGAACAGGAGTGTGCAGTGGCTGCAGCAGACGGAGGTAGTGTAAAATGGGAGACCTCTCAGAGTTTCAAAGAGGGCAAATTGTTGGTGCGCGGTTATGTGGAGTGAGTGTGACGGCAGTGGCTAATGTGTTAGGTGTGTCGCCAGGGACAGTGTCGAAGGTGATGACGGCCTACACAACACACGGGAAAACCACATCGGGGAAGCGGAACAGTGGGCGGAAGAAAAGCATCAGTGACAGGGCACGCCGGGTATTAAAGCGCATTGTCACGCGGAACCGTCGTGCCACTGCGGCGCAAGTGACGGAGGAACTCAATCAGCACCTCCCCCAACCTGTTTCGTCAATCACAGTCCGCCGCGAATTACATGACATGAACTTACGGGGTCGTGTTGCACGGGCCAAACCTCTCATCAGGGACCAGAACGCTTTAGCACGCCGCAAATGGTGCCGCGACCATGCAACTTGGACCGTTGACGACTGGAAACGTGTGGTATGGTCGGATGAGTCACCATTCACCCTATTCCAAACCACGGGCCGTGTTTATGTGTAGAGAACGCCCAAAGAAGCGTATGATCTGCAGTGTCTCCACCCAACTGTGAAACATGGCGGCGGCACGGTGATGCTGTGGGCCGCAATATCATGGTTTCCATTGGGTCCTGTGGTCACACTTCGCGGACGCATCACTGCCAACGATTATGTCGCAATTTTAGGAGACCAGTTGCATCCTATGGTCCGGATGTTGTTCCTGGACAATGACGCCATATTCCAGGATAATAATGCACCCATTCACACAGCTGGAGTTGTTGCAGCGTGGTTTGAGGAACATCGGGATGAAGTTCAACACCTCCCCTGGCCCGCCCAATCCCCAGATCTCAACATAATTGAACATCTGTGGTCCATCTTGGAAACACGACTCCGGCGACGATTTCCACCTCCATCCTCTCTCACAGAACTGGCCGATGCCCTGCACGAGGAATGGTGTAATATTCCACTTGCTACCATTCACGACCTCTATACCTCCATTCCACGTCGCATCAAGGCTGTTCTGAAGGCGAAAGGTGGCCCGACACCATGTTAATCTGGTAAGTTGCACTTTCGTTTAGGTGTTTCCATTATTCTGATAAGCATCTGTATATGTTCTTTAACAACTGTTTCAATGATTGTACAGAATATGGGGACTAAAGAAATTGGGCGATAACTAGAAGAACATGACTTTTCGCCCTTTTTGAAAATTGATACCACAATACTTGCTTTCATGACATCGGGAAAAATCCCTTCCATAAGGCATCTTTTAAGGAAGTACGTGAAAGGGACAGGTTGATAACATCTTTAATAAAGTTATTAGATATACCATAGATATCCTTACTATTAGATGACTTGAGGCCATTAACCATTCGTATAATATCTTGTGGCGTTACAATATTAAAATTAAATATATAAGGAAATTCAGTAAGTCGGTTATTACCTACCATTCTGTTAGTATCTGTTGCATCAATGTTACTTTTGGCTTTTTCAATAGAGTGAATAAAATAATTATTTAGTTCATTAGGCGTGATGCTCACATTAGCAGCCTTATTACCTTTAACAACGTTGTTAGTTTGTTTCCACGCAGCTTGACATTTGTTAGTTGATTTTTCAATACACAATAAATTAAATTTCTTTTTCTCATAAGCTACAATACTTTTATATTTTTTGCGTTCCATTATGTGATTACTTTTATTACGAGCAGTGCTCTCATTTCTATAAAGATTATAATATAGCATTAATTTCCTCTTCATATTAGACAGTTGTGTGGTATACCACGGAATTGTATTCCTATTTTTGCATTGGATACCGGTCGGTTGTTTTTTTTTTTTGATATATTCAATTACTTTTTTAATATTTTCATTAATAATTTTCAGGAAATGAATCCTGAAAGTTTTTAATGAAAATATTAAAGAAGTAATTGAATATATCATTAGCATTTAACATTGTGGGTTCATATGATCCCTCCAAACCTTCATATGTCAGTGACATTATGAAATTACACATCTTTTTCACTTGTCACCGGTCGAGTTTTAATTGTTACATCAGAGGAATATTTACTATGACAGTCATCATATTCATGATTCCTCCATACCAACCATACAGATTCATGGTCAGAGAAAGGAAATAATATTACCTCACTACTAATACTATTAGTACGAATGTTAGTAAAAATATTATCTAAGCACGCACCCAGTCTAGTTGGTTTAAAATTTGGAACACATTAATAGAATTGCCGTAACAAATTAAAAAATTCAGTCACACTTTTCTTATCTGTATTAATATCAAAATATGAGTTAACATCACCACCAATTATTACCTGATATTTATTCTTCTTACTAAGGTATATAAATAAACTTTCAGGTTTGTTTAAAAATATATCAGGATTGCCATACCTTCTATACGAAGATACAATAATTAAACGTGGCTCCTCCAGGCTAATAGCAGTATCCTCAAAATTTTTTTCTATAAATAAGAAATCTAAATCCACCTTATTGTATTGCAAGTAGTTCTGCACAAAAATGGCACACCACCCCTTTTATATATATTTCTACTGTAACTGTTAGCCAAAATATACCCGTTAAGATTACAAAAATCATGCTCATTTTTATTCGCCCAATGCTCACTAATACAAAGTACGGTCGCTGAATTTGCAGCTACAATGTCTAAAAATACGTCAGTTTTATCACACAACCCTTGTACATTCAGGTAGCATATTTTGATGTCTAACAATTGCTTGGTGCTAGCATTATCAGGACTTAATTTACGGTACTTATTAGTACGATCTACTCTGAAAAAATATCGTCATTACCTACTACAATTTAATTTGGAGTAAGATTTATATCCGAATACAAAGGAATTACATTCTTTTTTCTGTTAGTCATCACCATAGACAAAGCGTTCAGTATCTTATCGCTAACTAGTTTTTTACCCAACTTGTTCAAATGTAATCCATGTGATGTGTGGAATCTTCGGCCAATCCTACTTATGTCCACAACGCGAACCTTTTTGAAGTGCTTTGATAATTTATAAATTTCCTTGTTAGCACGCTAAATTTCTTTATTTACACACGACCACTGCGCCAAATCATATCTATGCTGCACCGTAAACATAAGAACATTAGTATGCAACAAGGTTTGAAGCTGTTTGGTACAACATTGATGCGAAGTCGATAAAACATTGGTGCTTTAAAATGCAGACGTGGTCCGATCGATTCGTGAGTAACAGAACGAGAATAGGACCTACCTTTAAACCATAGGCGTGCGCACGGGGGGGAAGGGGGAGGCAGTCCCCCTAATGTTTGGCATACCAATCCAGAACATTACTTTTCGACGAACTTTTGATATATGAAAAGTTATATAGTAGTGCACTTCTTTCGATGAATTTCTCAATAGTATATTTCACAAAAGTGAGCCGTGAAGAAGCCTTCAGCTACCCACTGTCCCCCACCTTCCCCCTGTGATCCACGCTAATCAAAGTATACTTTGGTCTTTGCAATATTGATGAAAATTTCTAATTTTCACTTGTATTTTGCTGTCTTTCTTTCCGTTTCTTTTTCCTCCCAACAACGACACACTGCCTTCTCTGCTTTTTACTTGATAACAATGCAGAATATCACTCGGCTTTCGGCTTGTTGATTCTTGGACCAAAAAGGAGAAGTTGTCTTCCTAATATTTTCATATCAAAGTATCAAATATGTTTAGATCTGGGCAAGAATACAAACTGCGGGGTCCTCAACATTTCCCTATGCAGTCTGCGAATTGACTCCTTCAGGCAAGGAGATGAGAATCAGCGCCGTAAATTGGAACTTTCCTAGGAGAGGCAAGGATTAAATTCCCCCCGCCCCCAGAAAAATACATGAAGTTTAGATATTAACGTTCTTTCGTGACAAGTAGCACACTGTTATTTTTCTCGGGACATAACAGAAAATTTTATTTCAAGTTATTACACTTATTCAACATTTATTACAAGTTAAATTGTGGGGCCTATATTTGACGCAATTTAAAACCTTATTAAACACGTTTATTACTTCTAGGGGCCCCAGAAACAAGATGGGCTTGCCATGCTTACGCTGTGGCTGCTATAAAATCATCATTGAAATACTTAATAGAAGCTATTGAAGAAATACCCTTAACTACAAAAGTAGGTGAAATGAGGGCAAAAGCAAACGGGCTGCTTTCACAAATGAAAACATTTCATTTCCTGATATATTTAGAGATATTACCTCATATATCTTGGGTCCGATCGCTATAGTTAGCAGGTCTTTACAGTCATCACAGATTGACCTACTGTCCGCAGTGAACAACGTACAAAACCGTAAAGTCACTGTACAAAACTTACGTGCAGATGACACATGGTTCAAAAGCATGTTCGCGATTCATTATATTGATATAGAAATCCCACGCGTGAAAAGAAGAAAAGTATCTCGTCGAGTATATTATACATAGTAAACTGTATTGTTATATGGGCCAGTCTAGTAACTTTGGACTTCGGCCCGTTACGATTCGCCCCTTAGCCATTAAATCCACCACACCCGTGCCCCTTCGTTCGGGACCTTCGAGTCGTTGGCCTACCGCCGTAGAGCGCACGGCTACCCGACCGGCAGATGATACATGGCGAAATCAAATCCAGTTTAACACGAAAGAAGAAGAATTCAAAGTGCAAACTTTTTACCCTCTCCTCGATTCTCTTATCAGCGGCATAAATGAACGTTTTAGTCAGGAAACAGTGAAACTTGTGAATGCAGTGGGCAGGCTTTTGTGGTTAAAACCTAATCTAGAGGATCTAAGATTTATTTCGTCTGAGTTCAGTGTGACCGAAATTCAGCTACAAGCGTCTTCTAAACAGTTCTGCAAATAAAAATCGACTTTCTTGCGAATGGTTGAGGTGGATAAATGATTCTGATACTGCAGCAACAGTAACATACACGATTTTTTTTAAAGTGCTCAAAATGTTTTTGTTATTCCGGTGACAAGTTGTTCGTGTGAAAGAGTGTTCTAAAAAATGACACACGTGAAAACTAAACTGCGATCCCCAACATCAGTTATGCGGTTAAATTATCTGATGTTACTCTATGTTGAGCAAGATCTTGCCGCACAGGTTTCTGTGAGTGACATAGTGGAGGTATTTAAAACTCTTGTTCCAACTGAATGAAGGCTAACATTGTAGTGTAGGATATTTTCGTAAAACCACAGACATTCAATGTAGTACTGGACAAATAGTGTTGCACATATTATCCAATAGTTGTAAATATAGGCACTGCCATTTCCTAATAGGGAAAAGGGTGTTGGGTGGGGGGGGGGGGGGGTCAAGTTTTACTTCAAGAAGTGTCATGTATTTTGCTAAAATTCGGCTTTGCTTTACATGGTACAAAATTTAATACATTCGATACTGTGAGGTGTTGTCTCTCGTATTCTAAAAACTTAAAACTGCTGATGTATTATACTCCATTTGCAGGACTGGAGTTGAGATATGAAAATATCTGCCTTGTCTCTGCTTCATTCAATATTATTTTTTTCTTTATTATATATTATTACCTCTTACGATTATTTTCTTACGAGTAAAGCAGATAAAGAAAAATGCAAATGAATGATAATGAATGAAGTTGATGGAATGAGGAAGTTAATTTGATTAAAATTTAAAAGGTATCTCCAATTGGGTGTATTGACCCCCTCCTCCAATTTCAACTAAATTGTGATTGTCGGTTCTGGGTCCGTCTCTGACACCACAGTAACATCCTTGTAAAGAGAATAAAACAATATAAGAAAGTAATGGGACGACTTCAAGTTGGCTGCATACTTTAAGGAGTAACACTACTAATTCCCCCCCCCCCTAATCTAAGGGTCTGTGTACGCTTATGCTTAAAACACGGAACTAAGTGTTGGCAAAGGTTAAAAATCTGTTTGTGCCAGGTCCGGATAGTAAGATGGACGCTATAAAATTAAATCACAGATTAATATTGTACTGTTCGTTATGTGCGAGTTCGCGATGTCGTAAATAAGATTTAACCTTTCATATTTACCTTAATGGGCTGCTACTGTGTCTTTAGTTGCACTAGTAGCGATGGTTTCACCATAACTTCAGAGGCAGTAGGGAACCAACCAATCTTCTATACTGCCAACAGAACCTTCCGATTGTGTAAGAGAGATATTGTCTATGAAAGACATCACGCTTCGTTGCAGATGACGATACAATATAGAAGCGGTCCCAGGTTCGAATCCCAGTTGGGGCATGGATGTGAATTTTAACTAGCATCGCATTCATAATTGTGACGGGCCGAAGTCAGAGTTAGTAAAAATGGCCCATACAAAATGAAGTTTACAAAGTTTTAGAATATAGAAACGCCTTCCGATGTATCAAACTTCACTTTTCCATTTCGATTACCAAAACACTGTATCAATATAACAAAAAATTGTGGTGGGGTCTGTACCGAGCTGAGTTGTAAGTTACATGATATTTGCACGTTACTTGGCGTCTAACATTTCTTATAAGGCTTCGTTTTCGAATTCTTTCTTGTTTGAAGGCATTTAACACCTGTTTGAAACTTACAGAACTTGCAGATCAATAGAAAATAGCCGATACTTTTTTTTATAAGTCTGAAAGGTGCAGAATTGGAAAACAACGATCCAGTGTACAAAACTGACAGAACATATGAAATGTTTGTTTTTGATCATCACGGTATAATGACTGGATATTGCCACATTCAGCAATTATTGGACTTTTCTCCTCGGCTACTTTCTGTAGATCAGAATGGTTAACAATGTCGGTTGAGTTGTAATTTTTCAATGTGATTTCCGTCAATTTTAGTTGACCTTTCTGTTATATTTGTAGTTTTACTCTTTTTTATGCAGTTTTTTCAAGGTTGCGAATTGTTTTCAGGAGAAGCATCAACAACAGCAAGGACTTGAACAGGCTGAACTACGGGCTCAAATTGCAACTCTTAAAGTGCAACATGAATCAACTTTGGCAGAAGTAAGACAAAAAGAGGAACGAATACAGCAACTGTTAAGGGAGGTTCAAGGTTTGGTAAGTGTAATGTATTTATCAAATGAAAAGATAAATTTCGGTAATAGAGATGGTGATATATCACCATTGTAATATTGATTTCCATTGGTACATCTTATTTCACGTTTCTAGAAGCTGTGAAATTGACTCATTAAGCAAATTTCTTTTCATATATTTAATACTTCATTCTTCTTTTATGTCATCTTTGCGTTAAAATTGTTATTGTACGCTCAGATTTAACGATGACTAGTTAGAAGGTGTTCAAAATTTAATCACTTGGATTTGAGTATATTACTTGATCTGCGCACTAAGGATGGTTAAAATCCTTTAGGTGTTGATTATCTATCTAGTTTACGAACAGATAAACAAATTTGCGAACTATTTGCAGTATTTTGGTCACGTCTACTTCGGTCATATTTGTTATGCAGATGGAATAAAAATCGACAAAAAAGTAATATTACTTTGTACCATGGAAGTTAAAGAAATTTACTAAAATGAATTTATGTGCAGGTAAGATGCATTTTATCTTAGTGCACTGAATGAACATGTGCTAATAAGTTTATCATGTGACCTCTAAAAATAAAATAAAATTTGTAAGGATGAAATATTCAAAAATTCGATTCAGAGTGTTGAACATTAAGAATGATATATGACCTTAAAAACAATGGAACACAACTGTTAGAATATTTTAATATTTCGTTTTTTTTAACGTTGATCATTGATGGAATACTAAATTTGGTTTAAGAATGATTTTTTGAATCCAGCACATGCCAATGAATATGGGAATTGAAGTATTCAATTTGAGATTAAATATTTCTAGATTAAGATATAGATTTGTAAATAAAGAAATTATTGATATGGTGCTTAATGGAACCTATTGAATAAACGATGGGTATATTGGATTATAGTTAAGCTTACGTCTTTAGATATTCAGAAATTAATCTGTGGTATCGAAGCTGAACAAAATTAAATGTAGATTAATTGAAAAAAAAAATGTATTCCAAGGAAAACCGTGAATAAAGTCCGTGAAATCCTACAGGAATCAATTTCCATGTCTATAAACCGAACTTTTTGTCTAACTGGCATTTCATTAGTCTTATTCAATAGGCTTGTGAATACATCCGTTTCGTGTTCATTGTCACAATTAGAAATTTCTTAATTTATCAATATATTTTCATAAGAATTAGATCTTGTGATCCGTGGTATACCTGTTGAAAAGACGTGAATTGTTAAGTGTGCCACAAAACTTCTGTGACTGTGATTTTGCTGGCTAAAGTAATTGAAATGATTTCACTTAATATTTTGAAAAAGGAACAAGGCAAGCTTAGCGCGCGCACTACCCTTTCGTGTCTGGTCATATGATGGTCTGGTTAAATACGTTGAGAATCACTGAATTAGATTAATAGAAGCTAAACAATTGAATACCCCATTCAGAAAATTATAATAATGAAATAAGTGATGTTTTCCGACTCTATTTATCAACCTGGACGATTTTGTGTATTTCTTGTAGGTAATACCAATACTTCTAATATAAATCTTTTGATAGTTTCGTAATGTATTATAGGTTTTTATGTAATATATTAATTGAAATTATTGGTTGATGTTAGAGTGGTAGACTGACTGAATCTCGGCCTTAGTGCCTTTTTGTTACTGAGAATTTCTTCCCGTCTATCCGCTTCCAAGTGGAGAGCTATCAATTCTATTGGAAGACTATTCCTTATTCTTTAACAATTTTCTTACTGTTCTGCATGCTGTGAGAATTGCACTTTTCTGTTTATTGTCATGTTTCTAATTCTAATGTTCGTTGTTCCTCCTTCATTGATTTGTGTATAGCTTCTGTGTCCGAGATCATTATGAGTATCATTGTCACCTATAATATTTTCCACTGTTCTTTGAGATTCTGGGTCAGTTATTTATATTTCCCTTCTTTTATTTTTGTCTACATGGCTTCCCAAAATTTGTGAGTCCAGTATAAGCGGTACTTGGTTTTGTCTGAACTTCCTCCTCCTCCTCTTCTTTTTCTGTTATTATATATACTATTGTGTAAATTATGTGGTTCTTTACTCTTTAAACTCTCTCATTCTTTAAATCGTATTTTTTTTCTTCGTATTCTTACTACAGTTGACCCCGTTACTGTGGATGAATTTGCGGCAGCAAATTTTCTTTATTTCTTCATTTAGCGGCAACATATTCTCTTTATTCTGTTCAGTGCAGAAAACATAATATTACACAAAAATGCAAAAGAACATACTGAATAGTATCTCACGTTTCAGACATTATTCACAAACACAAGAGAATTGTTGTTTTGGGAGAGACTTTAGAAAGTAAAAGCGTTAAAGTTCGTAAATTGTAAATGTAAAATTATTTTACATTGAAGAAATTGGCAAATCGTATTTTCTTTGGGGAATGTTATAATATTATTAAAATTTTACTAAAATATTATCTTAGCTCTAGACAATAAGTTTTGGAATGAGAAAACAAACCTTTATATCTAAATCTGCGAGAAAGTTTGTTTGATGCAATACTCAAAGTCTCTGAGACTATTTTAATTATATATGTATATTTGTATATATATTTGTTCCTTTTTCATTGTTCTAGGAGGAGCGATGTGGAGAAGCTGAACATGAAGTTGGTCAAGTAGTACGTATGCAGGAGGAAGTCGAGCTGCTTCAGAATGCTTTGCGAGATATTGCACATGCTGTTATTCAGGATGCAGAAAATATAGAAGTGGATCATACTCAGGCAGCACCTCACGTACATTTATCACCTACGACACCTATTCCTCCGAGGTATCTGAATTTGTGTTAAGCTTCATTATGAATAATAGTTTCAAGAAGCATATCTGTTAGATAATGGGCAAAATTAACGTTAATATTGAAAGCATTATCATGATATTTGGAAAATAAGATTGAAAACTAAGGTAAACGGAACTTATATGTCCAACAATCCAGGTATGACAAACATTGAATTTGAATTTGTTTATGGCCTTTAGATATTTATGGCTGAGGCTACGAGATAGGGTAGAGGAAAGGATACAGGAAATAGCTGACCAGGGCCTAAGTTAAAGATGCCACCTTTAGATTAACATGTATATTTTTATATATATATATATATATATATATATATCCACCTAAAACTAGCTCCTCAAATATCTTGGCACCTATTTCACATAGAGCTTTGAAATAAAAAAAAGTGAATTACTAAGTTGCATATGTCAAATCAAATGGTATTATTTTCAGTGTCAGTGGCGGACCGGGAATACGCATACGAGGGGTCAACTACAAAATTTAAAATGGAAAGTGGGGTAACTTTTCACTTGTTTGGAACAAGGAGTGAAAATGGAACAATTTTCAGAGGAAACATAGTGTAATATTACCTACGGTATTGCAGCTGCGACAGCAAATTGTTATTGAAATGATAGGCGCCTCAAATTAACATGTCAAATAACTCAGCTCCTATTTATATATATAAATTATTATTACTTAATATTATCTTTAGTCGTGATTCAAAGTAGCAAGGCTACGTAGTTCTATCAATAGCAGGCACTGGGACAATATTAATTAAACTATTAATTAAACCACCTTAACTTCTCTTCAATTCCTTGACATATTATTTATTATACTTACGAACCTTGTTCCATTACATATTCCGTGTAATACTTGTTGCACTGATTTACATATATTGCCATTGATCTCAATATCAACGCTAATCGCCTACCGGAACGAATAATTTATAAATATAAAGTACAATTCTTCGTGTACCATATGTACACTACATCAGCTATAAATCCGACATTACTGTAATCTACTTTATTTATCTTGACTGCAGGCAAAAGATTCGATCATAGTTTGTCAAGTAACATTTTGACCATAAGTTTTAGTTATAGCATCATCCCGACACTTGCTTGTATAGCTTCTTTAAAAATAAGTGTGTCATGCTGCTTACATGCATTTTTATTTAAGAAATAAATGAGATCATTTATACTTCTAAAATTGTGTATAGAAAACATTAACATGATTTTGGTGGTAAAGTGCTGCTACAGTACTCCGCGTAAATGCATGCATATTCAGATACATAATTTCGGGCATGTGAAAGCTTTTATGTTATCCAGTCATGTATAATATATATGACAAAGTATATATTTTTAACCCAGGTGCAAAAAAAAATAAAAAATATTTTTAAAAAAATCGTCGTATGACATCAGGGACATGAGGTGGATTTCAGGCCTGGCCAGATCCTGCTGTAGCTCGTTTCACTTCCATTTTCGTTCTGTGGATAATAAAAAAATACTTTACAAAATCGGTCGGAATAACATTAGATATCATATCAACTGAATGTTAAGGTTATTAAGACGTAGTTCCTCACAGTCCCAAAGCTCACACAAGCATTTTATGTCAGCTAGCTTCGTGCTTGTTCAGGGTATCTTTCAGAAAAATCTCACCGGGGAGAGCTGTACAGCTCCGAAGGTAGTTTTGAAGCTTTTATGGAATTTGAAACTAGGTTCGGTATACTATTACTAATCTTTTAGAACGTAATGAGAATCCATTTCTGGCTGGCCCGACGTTTTCCGGACTCGTATCGGGTCAGGCCGAGATGCGGAATTTTCATAATTTATACTTCAGAAAACATTGTACTGCAAGATTTGTTAAATTTGATGCTAAATGTTAAATTCATTTACTGAGCACATCGCACAGCAGTTTAAAAAGAAGAAATTATTTCAATTATCACTAGAGGGCGAATTTTGCATTTTTGCATATTTCTATTTTGATGATTATTCGATAATCTGCATGACTAAAATTTCGATTTAGGCTGTTTACAGTTAAATTATGGGGATTTTATTGCGCATATAACGACATATTTTGCTCGTTAGTACATACACTAGTATATTTCCATAAAGTTTTACGTATGAACTTTTGTCTCTATTTACGGAATTGAAACTCTTCGAGAGCGTATTAATCATTATTTAAAGCAGCACGCTATGCGAAGGAAAAGAATGATGGATGCCAAACTGATATCACAGCTGTTGGAAAACCAGAGTATGATACGTACCGACAAAGAAAGATGTTTATCTTTCAAAACATCTGGCGACTGGGATGAGATTTACATCGGCACTGAAACAGACTGTTGGTTTCACCTGACTTGTCCCCCATCTCTCAACTTTTCTCTTGATTGGTCTTTGCTTGGTCACCTTATCTTCAGTGTACGTGTTTGAGGGGGAGAGGAAACAGAGGTTTGATTGACACTGCGCGTCTTTAGAAGACGGTAGTCGAAGCTATGTTGTTGCTTGTGATATTAGCGACAAAGAAACGTTTTGGGCAATTTTAGTCCCCATCGCCACTATTAATGCAGCTTGTCAACTTGAAATCACGTCGTATTCCAGCATCGCTGTCCTTACTTGTGAGATTAACGTACTATTTGTTTTACTCTCTGAATGAACGCATTTCGCAGAAATATTGTGGGTTAGCGGTTGTCTGTTAATTTTTGTTTTTAATACAAAGTACAAGGACCAAAATTTATGGGCAAACAGGTGACTATGTGACAAAGATTTGGCTTAATAACCTTTCTGCACCTTTGGCTCAGGCCTGTATAGGAGAGGGAATTGGAATACCGAGATAGAGTCGGCCAGGGCCTAGAAGATACTATCACGATATCTGCCTGGTCTACCTCCGGATTTGAACCCGAAACTTCCGAATGCGAATTCAACACTCTACCAATTCAGCTACGGCTTATTGATGTTGGATATTCTGAGATACTAGCAATCTCTCACGACTCTTCTAATCTTACATGTAGTGTACTTATCAGTCAGTCGTTTTGTAGAGCGCAATGTACTCGGCTAAGGTGAGGAATGTGGGAAGGAATCAATCCTTACCTTAAGAAAGGTACAATTCCATCATCTGGTGAGACAACGCGCAACCAAACAGTGAGGATGGTCGACTGCACAGTTTATGCTCACTCAACCTCCACATTGTTGCTTATTTGTTAGAGACGTAAGACACCACATCACTCCTGCTGACTGCGTTCCTACGTAGCAGAACTGAAACGGGTTACCAGATCAATCGGGTCATTCGGGTAAAGTTTTGGACCGGGTCACCAGTTATAGGTTTCGGATCCGGCCTGACCCAATCTATACCCGGTAACCAGGAGGACAAAGCAGATTTTCTAACTTCCTTGCGTTTGAACCAGGGATTCCGGCAGGATTTTCAGGTTCGGGGTGTAAAGTCAAAATTGGGAGGGTGTAAGCATAGACCTCATAATAGATAGACCTTAGTACGCCTCCCCATTTCTGGCTGCGCTAAAAATTATGGATTTTTGTTCAGAGCACGCGATTTTGAATCCATCCGCTAGGTAGCTCTGCCATAGACCTCATAGTAAAATATGATACTACCCAGCCCACAGTAAACGTATTCAAAAATTACCAGCAATTAATAATAGATACCGCTGGCCTGGATAGTATCTAAAGTTCATCCAGCTTTAGTGTCATCCAAATACCAAGCAGTCATGAACACTCAGTGCCTTTCAGACGTCCATCATAGTATACAATGACTTGTAATAAAGGGTAACAATATCAACATCTGCCATAGACAGCATCTCAATTCCCTAAGATAAAATTTACATTAGTTACATATGTAACGACACTTATCTGAAATAACTCCTGAAGCATTACATTCATAGAGTCCAGATTCTTGAGATGCCAGTTTCACGTATCAGCTATATAAAAGATGTAACTCGCCAATCATTTGCAAGACTAACATCGACCGTGTCTAAAGGAAAAACTAGAAAAACAAGTAACACAACAAAGAACATAAAATACATATTTTAGGCCAAAATGATTGTCTTTTCAAAGTATGTCAGTAAAATAGTTAATTCACCAAAAGTTCATAACTGTCCATCTAACAATTCACTCTCCCTTCGGTGGAACTAAAATATCTTTCGACCTTGAGTGTACCAGTTCATATAAGTTCATAACTGTCCATCATTTTTCACACAAAAGTTCATAATTCATTACTTCAAAATTCACTGTAAGAAGTAGGTTAAATTCCATAAATTACTCTTGTCACAAACAATCATTGTAATTATTCATTATTTCAAAGTTAATTTCATCATAATCAGTAATTAACGAAAAAGAAAACAATATTCACAAACATTAATAGGCATATGAGCCAACATAATATAACTAATTTAAGTTCATGGCACCTATTTAGAATCACTCCAATTATCAAATGCATTAGATAATAGTATATTAGATTCAGTTCCATATATTAATAATCGCATACGACACAAAATAAAAAACAATATCAAATTTTCAACATTAACACAATATAACTTAATTAGATTTGATTACATAAATGCTTGATGTTTCAATAATAAGTTAAATTCTCTGTTCATTAAATTCCATATATTAGAAATTATCAGTTCATTAGATAAGAAATTCATGCTAACTCATAAATTAATCACTGACATCAGAAATGCATGAGTTAGGTTATAGCATATAATTGCACGATCGGTGTATAACAACCTTTTATTCATTGATATAGCCTTTTTCTATCCATATTTGCCAAATAGCGATATTATGTAATATTTTCGGGTGTTGTAGCAAAGAACCATATCCCATATTCATTAACACTTGTTATCTGAGACATTTCCTCTGAAACTTGATCATTTTTAGTTACACTCGTGACTTGAGTATCCTGGATATCATCGATAGTTTCATCAGCTAACACGGCATTGGTTGATTGTTCGGGCAATATCTTAGTATTACTCTCTGGCGATAGCAAAATCTCGTTTGATGGATTTTGAGTACTCAACCAATATTAGACATTCTTTTGCTGTGAAACCAATCCATCTTCTATTTGTCTTAACTCTTGAATATCTTGCTTGAGCTTTAAGTTACTAAACCGCTCCACTTCAGCTTTTTGAGATTGATCTCTGTAACACACATTATTAAACCTTCTCGTGTTTACTTCTCGATGAGGATACTGTGTTCTATCAGATGGTAAAAATCTACAATGATCTTGTTTTTGTAATTTATTTCTCCAATCACCAAAAGCAATATCCAAAGCTGAACGTCCAAATATGACACAAGGTAGCACATTCTTGGTTACATACCATTCTATTTGATAAATCCTATATTTGTACACACAAGGCAATTTGATTTTGCCTAACACTTCCACATCGTTGTTGCTAATTTCTTTAGGTGATGTTTCGCTAGGGCTTAGTTTTGTGGTAATACCTAACCTTTCAAAAGTACTGTTATCCATAATATTGTAACCGCTACCTGAATCTACGCATGTATGGAATAATGCATTATTTATATAGATTGGAATAGCCATTGGTGGTGATGTTGGTACCGAATAATTGTCAATCAGTAGGCTCACTCAAATAACGTTAATTCCAAAGACTGAGGAATCATGTTCTTTGTTATCGTTATCCATATTAGACACTTCATGTACCTGTGAAGATTGATTACCAAATTTGCGATTGGATTCTTTTCTAGATGGTGAGTTTTGCTTGCATCTAATCCTAAAATGTTCAGTTCGGCCACACCGGTTGCAAGTTTGCTTGACTGCTGGGTAAACCTTCCTTGGATGCGATCTTGCACAGTAAACACAGTTATGTATCCAATCTGATTTTTTACCTAATCTGGAATTGTTCCCTGGACTTCGACGTGACACTCAATTCACCTCATTATCTACCTTATGTATTCTAGTTAGTCGTTTCGATAATTCATTACTATCCTTCTCCACCATTTCATGGTGTATAGCAACTTTAACTGCCTCATCAGTAACTAACAATCGTTTTCTTAATCTATTATCATATATCCCAAAAATGAGTTGGTCGATTAGGGCTTCGTCCAGGAAGGTGTCATACTGACATTTACTAGCTTGAATCCTTAGCGTTTGAACGTAATCGCTGATAGGTTGACCCACTTGCTGAACTAGTGTATGAAAGTGAAATCTGGAAGCCTTCAAGCTAGTTGGAATTTCTAACAATGTACATAACAACGACTCTATTTGTTCTAAGGTTAAATCTTCCAGTTTCTTGGGTTTTGCTTGAATTAACACTCGCTCAAAGTGTCCGAATCCAGAGATGCCAATAATAAAAGCGCAGCTTTGTTTGGTTCTATATATGTGACCTTACAGTGGAAACGGAAGCCTTCCAGGTAAAAGGCTATCTTGTCCTTGCGAGGATCAAAAATAGGGAATGTGAAATTTGCAGTTGCCATGCTAAAGTAATCTTTATCCTCGTCTGCCAGTTGTTATATAATTTGTATGCTAAAGTTCTCAATCTTAACTACTAAGAAAGTGTGCTTAGCCCACAGTAAACGTATTCAAAAATAACCAACAATTAATAATAGATACCGGTGGCCTGGGTAGTATCTAAAGTTCATCCAGCTTTTTAGTGTCATCCAAATACCAAGCAGTCGTGAACATTAATGCCTTTCAGACATCCATCAAAAGATTACAATGACATGTAATATTGGGTAACAATATCAACATCTGCCATAGACAGCATCTCAATTCCCTAAGATAAAATTTACATTAGTCACATATGTAACGACACTTATCTGAAATAACTCCTGAAGCATTACATTCATAGGGTCCAAATTCTTCAGATACCAGTTTCACATATCAGCTATACAAAAGATGTAACTCGCCAACCATTTGCACGACTAACATCGACCGTGTCTAAAGGAAAAACTAGAAAAACAAGTAACATAAGAAAGAATATAAAATACATATTTTTGACCTTTAGGCCAAAATGATTGTCTTTTCAAAGTATGTCAGTAAAATAGTTAATTCACCAAAAATTCATAACTGTCCATCTAACAGGGTCGTAGGTCAAGCATATATGGAGTGCTACCTCCACATCCCCGTGCCGCAGAAAGTTGTTTGATCCCCTTAATTGTCAAACTCTTCGCGTTGATTTCATTTAGTATACTTGTTTACACTTGTGAGAACAACAATGAATGAAACAGAAATACCCTAGAATCACGAAGCCTCGAAAGAAGAGGTCTCTTGAAATGTTTAGAGGTACGGTGACCATATTTTCTCAATCAAAATTCGGGACTCAGTATTACCGGGATCTAATGGACTTCCCCTTATTAGGGGGTGGATTGAGTGTTGACCGAAGGAAAAGTTCTTATTCAGACCATAAATTTAACTTAAAAGTTATCTCAACTTTAAAAATTAAGACGAGTGTGACACGAAAGATGTCTTTTTGCATCTCCATTAAAAGTTACAATACGAACGCAGGTATTCACTTGCTGCTCACTTTGCTTCTTTCCATTTTTTTTAATTCGCAGCTTCGAAGGTAGGTAGCTTCAATATAGAAATTACAACCACTACAACGAAACAAATATAAAATTTACTTCAAAAGTTCCTATCAAATTAAATTATATCGCTCTTGTTCTAGGTAATTCGGAACACTTTATATATTCTTCGGGACACCGGAACACAATTCGGGACTCTCCCGGAAAATTTGGGACGTATGGTCACCATAGTTTAGAACTTCAACTGGGCTGAAACATGTTGAGGTAGGGAAGAATGTAGTAAAATTCCTAAAATTAAAATGCATACAACTGACAGTTTTTTTAATGCTGCGAACTTTCTCTGCGTACAAAAATATCCTTACCGATAAACAGAGATGATGTTTTGTACCAGAAAATCTTAACAGTATCTTTTTATCCACTCTAATAGGTCTAACAGTAGCAACGAACAGAATTGATTCACTGTATTAGTGAAAGAAGGTTGATAGTAAATATGTTAAAATTGTGAATAGTCTGCAGATCTTTATGTCTTTTTTTACACTACTTACTTATCCTTTTAAGTGTATATTTAAGAGAATATTTTTGACATTTTTACATAATATTTGCGTGCATATTTTAGCTGTTTTACGTGCATATAGATCCGCCCTCTAATTATCACACGTAATAACAAGCGTTTACAGGTGTGTTTATTTAGAAACGAATTTAGACAACTTTGGTCAACTTTATTTTGTATGAGCCATTCTAGTAAATTTGACTGATCACGCTGAAATGACGGCAATGCTTGTTAAAATCGACAGAAATCCATGCCCTAAACCGGATTCGAACACGTCACCTTACAGGCGCTGGCCTAATGCCTCAGACCCCATGACTACTTCGGTGGACACAAACGAATTTAGAAAAAGAATCTACAACCTCTTAAGACTACAACGAACAATAATAATAGGAAACAATTGGTTAAACTTCGTTGTTATACAGCAGTGTTTGTAATTCAAGAATAATGTTATTTAACCTACTACTTATTTCAACTTTACATAATACTAGCTATATTTCCAGAGGAGGTCGATCTTCCCATCCATTATGTGCGCCTACGTTTCGACGGGAAATTAGCTTTGGCGAAACTGGATAAAACTACAGTCAGTGTTGTTAGGTGTACAGATATATCACTAGTTCTTATATTTTTTTTTCTAATTTATTAGACCTTTGTATATAGGATCATTGCCGTGGAAGCCCATAGTAAGATATGGTCCCTTTTCTTTTTTCTCCTTGTCCTATCCTCCTTCAACCACTCTTGTTTGCAAGTGTGATTGTAAACACCAACTGCTTCTTGCCTTCAAAGAGATGATAGTCATACTGGAAATCTGTGACATAGCACGCAAGGGAGGGAGAAAACATAGAATCCCACATGCTTACGGTCACAGGGACTGCAAATAGCAGCGAAAACATCTATTGTGAATGTTTCTTTTTCTAAAGAGCGGAAACTACCTCAAATGTTTCTTTTTCCTTCCTTTTTTCTTCAGACTTCTTTTTATTAAGCATAGGCCTATCAATGAATAGGCACATTCACTACTTTTCCTAAAAATTTCTGATTTCCAGAAATCTTGTCAGCACCACCAATGGAATGTTTATAGAGATTCTCTTCCTCACTTTCTCTTCATCACAACCATGTTTTTGGTAAAAGAATCAACTTCATTGCCTCGTAGCACTCATTCCACTACATCGCCTGATTTTCGAAAATATAAAGTGGCACGAACTTTGTCTGGCAATAAAATATAGAGTAGTAAAATAAAGCCGGACAATCACTTCTATTGCTACTTTTCTGAAATAAATTGTGCAATGTTTTCGATCTATTATCTTCTCGAGTTTTGACGCATTTGGTGTTAAAGTTCAAGTTAGTTTGTCTCCTGTCGTGGGATTGTGAATGACAGGTATAGTTCGAGTCTTCGAGAACTGAAACGTTGCCTGTGTGTGCGTTTTCATCTGTGTCAGCATATTTGTTCGTGTGTGTACATGTCGTGCATGATAATAATCTAGGTTGCGTGGTTAATAATTTGCAACTGGGTTGATTGAGGCTTTGCTCAGAAATTTGACCAAGCTCGGCATCGATTTTGATCCACAAACATTTTAGGTAGGTCGGACAATTTATTCTATTACCTTTTGTGCGACTAACTGTATATGTTAAAGTATTTTGTGTAGTCTGTACATTTGATCAAAATTACACCCTAATACATTTTCTGTTATGGGTCTATAGCAAGGTCGGATTTACATGATAGTCTCACTCAGCACCCCTTGCTCCTTTTCTTTCTTTATCTCAATTACTAATACGAGTCAATTGAATTTATTTATGGCCTTTAGGCATCTCACAAGTAAGGCTGAAGTCGGGATAGGGCGCGGGAGATGTTGGAAGGTAGTCGGGCAAAGCTAGTTTGTAGGTACCATCGTGGTATTTACCTGGTGTGACTGAGAAAAACGTAACTTAGGATAGGCGAACGCTGGGATCGTTCCCAGGATCCTCCGAGTATTAAATCGGTGGTGCTCTACCAACTGAGCTACGTCCGCTTGGTAACAGGATATCGGAATTATCCTATTTAATACGAAATGAAATATTAAAAACGCAAATATGCCACCAATTATTTTCATTCTTCAGTTTCCTTTCTTCCTTTCTTGTTATTGTGATTTTGAGTGCCCTAGAATATAAAAAATAAATAAATTAAAAGCATATATTTAAAACAATTTTAAACAGTTTATTAATTTTTTATGTTAATCGAGTGATTGTAGCATATTTTACAGATATTCTTATCAGAAGGTTTATCTTCTACTAACGTACTGCTTGACAACATACAATTATCTCCACTAGCGTATATACTTCATTACGCATTGATACCCATTCCCCATCCGACGCCAAAGGTCAAGGTTTCTGGTTTATTTTTTTCTGGTTCAGCAGTTCGGATTTTCAATGCTTCTGTTTGTTGACGTCCGGATTATCCACGCTCAGGACGAAATGTGTGCGCGGCTGCTCATAATTATGCGTTTAATCAGAAACAGGATATACAAAATTATTGAATATATGTTAACATAAATGAATAGAGGGGGCACGGTGGCTCAGTGGTAGTGTGCTCACCTCTGTTGCGTGGGGTCCTCGATTCCGTCCCTACTAGTGCCATACGGGCTTTGTGGTGGGCAGAAACCGTGTGAGTAGGTTTTATCGTTGTTCTCCCCTTTTCCTGCCACTTTCTTCATTACAGCATTTCTTCCATCACCATCTATTCGGCGTGAGCCAAAGTTGCCTAAAGGCCTTAAATGAAATTCAAATACATAAATAGGATATTGTTCATGGGATATTATCCTAATCCCCAGTCATGTAATTCTTCCCCTTCCACGCAGTATATTCCTCTACCAAGCAGTAGGCCAGGCCAGAAAATGGAACGAAAATCCCTCCCTGGAGACATCAGTTCTTAACTCATTCTATTTGTACTCATAAAGTCTATTTGCTTGTCTGTTTACGTTCATTAGAGCCTATTCTCTATCATTATGCCTCTTTTGAATCTTTCTAGTGACTATTTAAGTATTTTGGTGCTTAAAAATTGTGCAGTCATCATAATTTGTTTAAGTAATTAAATGTCTAATTACCTTTCTCGCGATTAAATGTGGTAGTCAAAGTATTACATTAGTTTTATTTCTTAGTAGTAATTATATGCACAACGATATTATGTTGAAACGTTGTATATTACTTCGATGTATGTATTTTGATGAATTTTCTCATATACCTAGATTTTTATTTACTATAGGTATTCTAATCTTCTTGTTTTATATGGAACTTTTTTATTAGGTCTCCGAAAAGAGGTACACCACGGCAGCCTACCTCGCCGGCATTTGCAGAGAGCACAATTTCTGCTGTGCAGGCTGCATTACATAAACACCAGCTTCAGATACATGAATTGCAGGTATTTTGCTTTTTGTTTTAATGAAAATAAATTTGTCTTACTAGTGACAAAAGCCTTCCTATGATAGGAAAAAAAGAAGTGATGTATGAGTAGGATTTTTATTATTTTTATTTTTATTATTATTCAAATGACAACGGATAAGAAATCATTATATATGGGTTGTATAGAATACATAGCCATCAGTTCTTGAAATTTGTTCGGTTTTATTATTTATTCGGATTATGGATTATAAAAATTAGAGGAAAGATATTTTAATTTTTCAAATGTTACCGATATATCACAATTAGCAACAAACCTTCCCAACATTTAGCATCACATTGCTATCTTCAACATATCCTTAGGCTGTGTGATCGTAGTCACAATTTTTCGAAACCTTTTCTGTCGTTTGTGCAGGATCGTTTTATTTCAGATATGTGTATACGCTATACACATTTTCCTCCTGACTGTACACTTTGATTCAGTTAGAAGATGCGGAATATGCCCAATTACATATGTTACCTACTTGTAAAGCATCAGAAGGAAAGTAAATCAAATCCATATTGAAAGGTATGTAATTGAACTGAACTTGTTTTTTATATTTTCTTATATGTTGATCTATTTGGACTGCCTTTTGAAATAACGATTTGCTTGATTGAATGATTTAAGTTATTTACTTCCTACGTTGACGTGTAGGCTCTAAAGACGGGATTCACTATCCAACTAGGTTTCGAACCACGCTTGGATTTGAATCCGAGGCACACTGAGGGTTAAATGAGACCAAAATCAGCTTTATGCTAATTACTTCTAGGTTGACCCTAATCTTTGGCTGGTGCGCCAAGACTAATATATGATACATTTACCATCGATTTGAGTTCACGCTTCAATTTTTCTGTTATATGGAATTACATAAAGGAAGTGTCACTTATTTCTTACCATATTAACAAATAGGCTCGTTTCCTGCAGAGTTCTCTGCAGTAGGTTAGACATGCAAACACTATCACTGAAAGTTTTAATTTTTCCAGTAATCTATAGTCGAACCTTGTTTGTGAATATTTAATTAACATTAAAGTATTTTTTTGTTAATTTGTTGTTATTGTGACCCATATATTGAATTGAATTGAATAAACCTTTATTGTAGGGCGAAGTTCAGCAAACGCAGCTCTTCCACTTAACCCAAAAAATTTAAAAAAAAGAATACAATACAATAACAAATAAATAAAAATACAATACAAAATTATAGAATACACCAAGAAAAAAAACGTAGTATACAGACAGAGGGTAGTTAAAGTTCATAATGGTCTTATATAGTTAATTACACTCGATGCCACACAAACTTAAAAAAAAACTACAAAAAAGAAAAACAGAAAGTGCACCGTACAAGAAAAAGTAAAAAAATATAGAATACAATACAAAACAAAAGTATAGAATACACCGAAGGAAAAAAAGAAACACATGCTATACAGACAAAGTAATGAAAGTTAATAGAGTTATAGTTAATTACTCCCTATATTACACAAACTTTAGTATTAAAAAATAACAAACAGAAAAACTCCAAGCATATTATACAGCCCCGTTGCATTATACAACTACCCAGATCATGAAAAATACAACAGATAATTATACTCGATGTTACATAAAAGAAAAGGAAACTGAAGAAATAAAGAGGTTTCGTGTCATACATACTTTGTAATACATTTTTCAACAACTGATTGTTATATATTCTATACGACAGACAACAAAATGCAAACTACTGTTTACAGGAAATCTTGGGCCAATACTTTTTATATTTATCAACAATCATGTCTTTCCAGCACATCTAAATAAAATATTTTGATCTTTTTTTCCTTAAAACTTATAAGCTTTTCTCATATCCTTCTGATTTCGCCGCATATATTGATTATATTTTTTTAATTGATACAGAAAATAGTTATAGAAAGGATCAATTACAATTAGAAAAAATCTTCGTATGGGAGGTTACAGACTTCCAGAACTAAGAAACATAGCAATATGATTCTTTTTTTCCTATAATTCCTAGTGAACAGGCTACAAAAATGGTTTTCATGCGTGTTGCGCTATTGCTAGTAGTTTTGCCGTAATTTAGATCCAAAGCGCAAAATAAGGAAATTTTCCTTCAATATTTACACTTTTTACGGTGTAGCGTGTTTTAAACTCACAATATCAAAAACCTGTTCGAAATAAAAGTTGTTGCCTGTTTCATAAGCTTTAAAATGATGTATATATCAATATTGTTGAACAGTTACTGTGTTAGCTATTGAGGTAGTAATGACGCGCAACAGCACGCGAACAATGCTTTTTCCTTCTGTGTGTGCCCTATCCACATTAGGCAGTTGTGAGCTGTCGACGATTATGACAATATATCTTTGCTGTGTAGTGGCAAGTAAAATAGGTGATGAATTGGTAGTGTATTTCGACGGTCTTTTCATGTGATATATCACGTACCCAGATAGCATGCCAGATTGCAACAAGGTTAAATCACGTCAAAATTGCTATGTGAGTTGTGAAATAAGAGAAAGAAGGTAGGTACTTCAATTGTAAGCTATTTCTGTACTCAGCAAGAGAAAATAGAACCTCATAGAATTTATTACGATAAGGTTAGTCATATTTCTATTATTTCGAAATTACATTTTAGTTGGTAATTTTAGTTTTTTGTAAAACTTACCTCTGAAGATGTGGTATTTTCATTTGAAAGTTGTAGGTTATATTTATTATTTTTTTGTCAGAGCGTAGTAATCAGTTATCATTTTAAAGAAACTTTTATCAGAATCTTGTGAGAATTTACGTAGCGGAATTAATGCATTAAACTTACCAAATTACTTATTTATTAGAAATACAATAAAAGAAGAATGGTTGATTTTTATTTATTGTGCTCTTAATGGAAATATCTTGAAAAAGAAATTGTAATCGTGGAAAGATAATTACAGACATTATTGAGGATAGTGTGAAATGAATAGATGCACCTCATGAAAAGTTGGAAGGAGAAGGTACTATTAGGGTTCACAGCGCGTCCATGTAAGGCATACTAACATCAAAGCTGATTATATATCAATGCAGACCGATAACACATATTATCTTTCAAAATATTCAACTTTTTAAGGACCTCAGAAGCAACGTTCGATTTAAAAAGAAATTGCATCATTTGTGGGAAAGAATTCAGTATTAAAACTGCATGAAAACACAAGAAATGTTTTTATATGGTGCGACTGAAGAAATGAGAGAATTTTATCATGAAATGTGACTTACGAAATGGTAAGCGGGGATAAAGTGTAAGGCTAGGTTTCTTATTGTGAGTATCGGAAATACAGTGCCATGGAAACGGTTCCAGAGATTTTTTTTTAAGAATTAAAACAATTGGACTTGACCAAAATAGACACCAGGAATTCATTTTGTATGTTATGTGAGTACATATAAAACTGACGAATGCCAGTACAGTCTGAATGAATTAAAAGATCAAGAGAATGGCTGTCATATTTCATATACAAACAAACATCTTTAATAACATTTTAAAGATCGGATCATTGTTCCAAATGTTTCTGGGAGGGAAAATGTACTCTGCTTATCGGACACGGCTCATAAAATCATGTATCAGTGATATAATAACAGGACAACTACCCCTGCTACTGGACGGTTAAGGATAGTATTAGATGCAGCCAACATCATACGAGAAGACATAAAGATGGTGGCTTATAACTGAAGTATATACACAGATTTCATTGATAGCAAGTCTGACGGGCAAAACCTCATTTTAGGTCTTTGTGGAGAGTGTAATTTGATTTGATGCAGCTTGTATGATTAAACAAGCAATATGGATGGAATTGCTTCATGAACAATCTTATTAGTAACTATGAAAAGAGTGAATCGATGTGCATAAAACCAGTATAATTTATAAATTTTCATCCTATTACTATTTACACGCCATTGTGTTTGACAACAGATCAAGGTAGAAAACTCAGCTGGTGATCATCATCACATTTGATTCACCTATGTTGAGTTGAATTGGATTGAATTATGACCTTCAAGCATATTTGGCTTCGAGGGTAGGAGAAAGGATGAACTGTGAAACCGAATAGTTCTTTCTCCTTCCAACTTTACATGGAGTCCATTGTTTCATTTCACACTAAACTCAATAATGTCCGTAATTCTCTTTCCACTATTACAGTTTCTCTTTCAAGTTATATCCCACTTAGAGCACACAATAAATCAAAGCCAACCATTCTTCTTTTATTGTATTTCTAATAAATAAGTAATTTGTTAAGTTTAATGCATTCATTCCGCTACGTAAATTTTCAAAAGATCCTGACAGTTTCTTTACAGCGGTAATCGATTACCACGCTCTGTTAGAAGATAATAAATATAACATACAGCATTCAATTGACAATATATCATCATCAAAGGTAAGCTATAATAAAAATTAAAATTACCAACTAAATTTAATTTCCAACTAATATGACTGACCTTATCGTAATAAATTCTGTGAGGTTTTATTTGCTTTTCGTGAACAAAGAAATAGTTTAAAATTCACGTACCTTCTTTTATTTCACTACCCAAATAACAATTTCAACCTGACTCAAAAGTTTATCAAGCTTAGTTTGATAAGTGGAATGATGACTTGATGCAGGTTTCGCAATTTAAGCCAAAATGTTTAAACAATGTCACACTAAGCACTCTAGTTTACAGAAATCAAGGTTAAAGTATCCTTGCCAGGACAAGAAAGGAAAACAAATTGTACTTCTTACAGAAACAAAAACGTTGTTCTGGATTGGAATCGAACCAAGGGCCATTGGCACACTAATGCTGAAGTCACTAGACAATGGGATCTCACGCCCGAGTTCGAATTCGAAGCATTGTTTATACTTAGTCCAAATAATCAGATCGCAGGCACTTCTAGTAATTGGCGAAGATTAAACAACGTCGAAATAGGCGTGGCACGTGATGGAACTTCAGTGCACTGAGACGACAGTGAAAGTGCAACAAAAAAAGAATAATTAAAGTTTGACAATATTCCTCGCATAGTTGCTGATTCCAACAAGCTTGAATTAGCTTCGTTATAACAACCAAACCACTTGTTTTTCCAAAAAGTTTATTTCATGCTTGGTTATTAAGTTCAACACAATATAAAGCTTAACAAGCTCGACGCAAGTGACGAACAACCTTGTTGCAAGCTGGCATGCTATCTGGGTACGTAATATATCACATGAAAAGACCGTCAAAATACACTACCAATTCATCACTTATTTTACTTGCAACTACACAGCAAAGATATATTGTCATAAACGTCGACAGCTCACAACTGCCTAA
>JAGDQP010001151.1:0-65130 GCA_022664845.1 Lepisma saccharinum | reverse complement strand
GCCTAATGTGGATAGGGCACACACAGAAGGAAAAAGCATTGTTCGCGTGCTGTTGCGCGTCATTACTACCTCAATAGCTAACACAGTAACTGTTCAACAATATTGATATATACATCATTTTAAAGCTTATGAAACAGGCAACAACTTTTATTTCGAACAGGTTTTTGATATTGTGAGTTTAAAACAAGCTACACCGTAAAAAGTGTAAATATTGAAGCAAAATTTCCTTATTTTGCGCTTTGGATCTAAATTACGGCAAAACTACTAGCAATAGCGCAACACGCATGAAAACCATTTTTTTAGCATGTTATCTAGGAATTATACCAAAAAAGAATCATATCGTTATGTCTCTTAGTTACGGAGATATAATACAATTTCTGGAAGTCTGTAAATTTGTACTTCGGGGGGGGGGGAATTGGGGTAAGGGTAAGTTCAAGGGGTTGGGGCGGGGACTTTTGGGAAAATACACATCTAGTAATGATGTAACAACTGGCCAAAATTCAGCTTTCTTCTAATTATTGCCGACGTTTGCCCTTTTTCCTTTATTTCCTGGGCTATCTCCTGAAAGGTTTTGTTCTCACGAGTTACGAAGTTTCGCATTTTCACCATCGATATATCGTAATGTTCCTTATATTTCTGATCGGTAGAGACAATTAATACACGGGAGTGGATTTTAGCCCTCAACCATTTGTTAATAATGTTCACAAAATTACCGTCCCGTAGGAGACTAATTACAGATTATTTAGAAGTATAACTTCTAAGATGACTTCTTCTTCTTGGGTGATTTGATAGAGGATAAGGTATGAAGGATAGCACCGGTTACATAGCCAACCGCGTGCCGGTGGTTGTACCAGTTACAGAGCCAATTGCGTACGGAAGAAGTATGGGCTTCAGGTGAGAGTACACACCAGTCACAGAGCCAACTGCGTGTGCAGGAAGGTACCAGTAACAGAGCCAACTGCGTACCAAGGAGTGTTCCAATTAGAGTCAACTGCGAACGGAGGAAGGAGAGGAGCTGACCACCCGGGGATTGAGTGATACCTCTTGCCTTGCGCTGGTCCTTTTTATAGGTGATTGTAAGGGTGGTTCTTCTTGCTTTCCTACATTGATTCCAGGTCCCTCTGTTTTCTGCTATCCGCTCCATCTGGTGCTTATTTGTGGAGTTGACCGTCGTCTGCTCCTATGTGTGCCACTACATGCTTACATTCTTATACACATGTTTGTCCTATAAACATGCTTGTGTATTTACACAATGTCCACGTTCTCAGAAGACACGCGGAACATTTCATTCCCCCTCTTGGGGATAAAAATTGTAAACCAAGTAAGTGTTTTTGTGAACTTTTTTTTTTTTTGTAGCTCACTAATATATATCCCTTTTTATCAGAGATAACACTTTAATCACTACACTTGATATGCACTTATATAATTTAATTTAATTTCCTTTATTTCAGCAGGCGAGGTTCAGCTAATAGCTGTTCTTCCACCTAACCTTTGTCAAATCATACAAATGAAAATACACAAACAATAATTGAAAAACGATAATTTTTTTTTTTATTTTTTCGTTTTTCGCTTAGTTGTGAGTTCGCTTTTACTGGAACGTTTATGAACTAATAACGTTACACCACAGAACAGGCTGATTCGGCATCATTATCCTCAAGTCGGTGGGTTGTATTAGTGCTTGCTGTGATTAATGTAGTTTCCTCGTACACTGTCGTTGAGTTTATGGGTTTAATGTTTAACTTGCAAGTGATGATTTTGTGCAGTTCTGTGTCAAGTGACGATATCTTGTTCGTGATTTGTTCACTGTTTGACAAGTACGTTCTTTTTATAACTTGACACAGTATATAAATAAATAAAATTGACACTATGATGGCTGTTATTGCGATAATACTAGCTATGATATAGATAGGCATTTTCTGAAAAAAGATGATGAGTTATTTTAGGTTTTCATTTTTCCTTAAGCTATAGTATGCAATACATAATGTAACCGTTAATATGACAAATAATATAAAAAGTATGGTAACTACTACTATTATGGTCCATGATAGTGAAGAATGTAGGTGCAGGTCTGAAAACTTACTTGGTAGTTTATTGTTTTCGTGATCTAATAATGTTTGTTCCTGACTGCGTCCTCGGGCCACCTACGTCACTTCGGGTCCGGGACGCCATGTCTAGTTTTCCGAATTAACGTCCTATTTTTCTCTGTGCCAACAAATCTGGGCGGAATGTCCTCTCTTAAAGCAAATGGCGCATACCAAAACAGTGCCAGGTTCATTTTGTTTTTTCTCCCCATCTTTTTTGTTATTTTGTGTAACATTTTTATTTCCTTTTTTGTTATTATAATACTTCTTGTTCCCGTTCTTTCTGTAATCCTGCTTCTGACTTGTATTATTTTTCATCACCATCAGAGACAGTTCTGCTAGTTTATTAGTGATGCTTTCCAAATTATTTTGTGGTTGGTTTGTTTGAGTAGGAGTAGAATTGACTTGCTGTATCTGGTAAGATGAAGTGTCAATAATGTTCTTGACAGGTTCTTGACCAGGGGCTAAAGCATGGTTACTATACCAAACTAGGATGGGAGGTTGGGGTATAGTTTGGTTGCCTTGAGATTTCTTTGGTTGGTAAATAGGTATCTCATGAGGTAGCTCTCGTTTTGGCCATGGTAGCAGGTTTTGTGCTGTAGTGATTTGTTCGGATAGGTTTTGATTATTAATTTGGAAATAAGGTTGTTTCCTAATGGGATCTTGAACATATGGAATTTGGTTATTTTGTGGCTGCCCGAATGGTTTTTGAATGTCCGACTGGGGATACATTGGTCCCAGGTTGTATATGGGATTTTGGAAAGTCGTACTTTGTCCCTCTATCTGCCGAACCGTATGATTGAGCATTGGAGAAGTCCTTGTAGTCTAAATCTGGCGGGCATTGGCCGCCATAAGCAAAAAAGCCTGGGATTTTTCCGTGGATTCTTTTTTTTTTTTTTTTTAATAAATCCGTTGATTTTTTCAGTGCATGCAGACGCTTTTGAAGATCACTTACAGATGCGTAATTTTTCAAAGCAATGTTTTTTAGGTATTCTTTGGTTAAGCCTATGATAAATAATGGACTTTCTGTTCCTCCGCAGCGTCCGGGATGTTATGTCTTATCGCTCTTAATTTTCTTAAAAAATAGGAGTCGATAGGTTCTTACTGGTGTTGGTGCATCTCACTGATTTCCATTTCTGCCTTGTAAAGTGGGATTTTAGGTCTACACAGACTGATAAGCTTATCTTTCAGCTGTATATACGTTGTTTGTCCTAAAAGGTTTTGAGATTTTAGTTGGAAAGCTAGATCGAAAGCTGTCTGTATCTTGGAGATACATTGGCAATAGTTCTTTACATTTCACATCGTCCCACTGTTGCAAAGAGGCTAGGCTCAAATAGCATAAAAAACCTGTCTAGGTCTTCATTAATGTGCCCAGAAGATTTCGTCAAGTGGGGAAGATTAAAGGATGGTTTCGATGGAGTTGCCATGTCACCGTTTTCGCTATTTTCTTTTTCTTTACCAAAATTTGTAGTTCTACCACCAGACCTCGTATTTACTGGCATTTATCCATTAAGAAAACTGCTTGTGACGAATTTGCTTAATGTCTTTTAAATCTAATATCCTAACCTAGCCTAGCAATTATTAACCATGTAAATGTCAAACAGTGATTTTAAGAAGAAAATATAGTCGCTTGACACTATAGAATATTACTGGTATTTTGGGCCTTCTTTGTGCACGTTTTAGGCACTTTTTCTTTCCTCCACCCGTTTAAATGTGGAGTCGACGCCTACCACCACCTAATGTTCCTTATATTTCTGATCGGTAGAGACAATTAATACACGGGAGTGGATTTTAGTCCTCAACCATTTATTTATAAAGGATAATAACGTTGACAAAATTACCGTCCCGTAAGAGACTAATTAGATTATTTAGAAGTATAACTTCTAAGATGACTTCTTCTTCTTCTTTTTCGGTGATTTGATAGAGCATAAGGTATGAAGGATAGCACCTGTTACATAGCCAACCGCGTGCCGGTAGTTGTAACAGTTACAGAACCAACTGCGTAAGGAAGAAATATGGGCTTAAGGTGAGAGTACACACCAGTCACAGAGCCGACTGCGTGTGCGGATGACACCAGTTACAGAGCCAACTGCATGTCGGGTGTTTGTACCAGTTACAGAGTCAATTGCGTACGGAAGAAGTTAGGTTTTAGGCGAGAATACACACCAGTAACATAGTCAACTGCGTGTGCAGGAAGGTACCAGTAACAGAGCCAACTGCGTACCAAAGAGTGTTTTAATTACAGAGCCAACTGCGAGCAGAGGAAGGAGAGTAGCCGACCACCCGGGGATTGAGTGATACCTCTTGCCTTGCGCTGATCCTTTTTATTGGTAATTGTAGGGGTGGTTCTTCTTGCTTCTCCTACATTGATTCCAGCTCCCTCTGTCTTCTGCTATCCGCTCCATCTTGTGCTTATTTGTGGAGTTGACCGTCGTCTGCTCCTATGTGTGTCACTACATGTTTACATTCTTATACACGTGTTTGTCCTATAAACATGCTTGTTTATTTACACAATGTCCACGTTCTCAGAAGACACGCGGAACATTTCAATATTATGATTTGATTATTCGTAGTTATTTCAACAACTGGAAAATAATTACCTTCTTTAGAAAATCATGTTCAACCCATACATTTCTTACTTTTTCTCATACCACAGGAAGGGTTTTATTACTAATTCGTGAACCCTTTTTATTACAAAATTTTTTGAGATTTGAAATTACATTTTGTACTTAAATCACATACTATTTGAAAGTTAAATCGTCACAAAATTCGTATGGTTCCCGGTGTATGTGGATGTGCATTATCATGCTGCTGAATCGCATTGGGAGTATGACGTAGAAAGGGTAGAAAATCGTTCCCCAGAATTTCTGTGATATGATTATCCTGTCATTGTGCCTTGCACAAAGGCGAGAAGTGCTCTGGAGGCATAACTGATTGCGGCTCACATCATTACTCCAGATGTGGGCTTACACGAGTAATCGCCACTAGAGAGGTGATGTATTTTGTATCGCCACACTCTGATACGGCTGTTGTCCACATCCAGATTAAAGCGTGGCTCATCTGATAAGATGCGACACCATTCCTGCATATTTGATGCGCCACAAGAAGTAATGCACGACGGTTCGACGTCAAAAGCAACCGACGCGGACGACGCTATTACTGTAGTCAATCCACATTTAAACGCCGATTGAGTATCTTGCGGTGGATGCTGCTGAGTGTAGTGTGTATCTCACAGAACCAAGGTTATTTGTAACTGTTGGGCGCTTTGGTAATCAGAAGCACATCGCCGGATGCTTCATTCTTCTCTTACCGTAGTGCATGTGGCTGCTTATGTGACCAGCGGGTCTTATGTTGCCGACAGGCGGCTCTTCAACGTACCGTTGCGTAAAGGCCTTAGAAATTTTAATTCAAATATTCAGATTCTTCAACACGCCGTGTAACAGTGCTGATTTTATTGCACAGATGAGAGGTCATTCGCCGACCTGATAATCTGGCCTTGTTCATACCCCCTATATGGTTTTGTTTGGTTAGATCCATCTGTTGATACTTCATTCGCATTTGAATCCTTGGCACACTATGCTTGGTAACACCGTCAATTCCAGCATTGCTGCCTAATGTTTGGCCTGTTCTACACAATGACATGACACATGAACCAAAGAACGTGACGTTATCTATATGCCATTAAGATCACATGTACAACACCTTCTGTAGTACGTATGATCAGAATTTCGTTACTCATAATTCTTTCTGGGTGTTGTGGTTTGTCTGTCCAGCATTTGCATAATTGGTATGGTTATTTGAGCAATTAAGTGTGAGAATGTGCCAGATTAGAGTTAGAAATTATGCTTTATTTATTTAGGTTAACATCTATAACATGACCTGGTAATTAAGTGTTCTTTCTTTACCTTCGGACTATAAAGTCTCTATAAAAGTATGTGGGATTTTGTTGTTAATCTTTACCTTGCATTTGTTTAATTTACGAAGGTAGGTTTTAATTACGAAAAACCTAATTATTGTGTGATTTTGGACGTTACATTTGTGCATAAGTATTTCTCAATATGGATGTAATTATAGCCAGGCCTTGTATCCATTAAGTTATTTAATATAATCAGTTGACAATGATTTACACTGAACTTTAATAAAACAAAAAACTAAGATATAGTATAACAGTTTCAACACTAACAGTGTCCTCATCATATTCAACATATAAGCTCAACATATCATTTTTGTGCTGTGCTAAATTTATGGTTGAATCTGAGGAAACACTGTTAGAGTGTTGAACTATTACACTATATTTTAGTCTTGCCAGCTTATTATAATCAATATTTTTTTATTTACATTCAATGGTCTCAGAATATTATGTATTTCAGGTTAAACTTCAATCAGCGAAAGAGCAGCTTCTTCTTGTGCGCAAGCAGTGTGAGAATGCAGATGAAGCTCAACAGTTGCTGGAGACGAAAGTGACAGAATTGACGGTTGAACTTGACTCGGCCCGGTCGATGGGTGCACAGCTTCAACAAGAGAAGGACTTGCTACAAAAGTCTCTCGATTCTATACGAAACGAAAAGAACAGCTTAGAGAAGAATAAACTGGAATTAAACAGTATGGTAAAGTATTTACACATCTTTTGTTTTATAGTGCTGTTACCGCCCATAAAATTCATTTTATCTTATCTTACATCTTTTGTTTGTTTTTCGTACTTAAAGACTCATTAAGAAGCTCCTTAAATCCCGTTCCAGTAGCATTTAGAGCCCTTTCCAGCTTCTCTTATGAAGTGCTTCTCCTTTCAAATGCATATATCGTATTTTCATAGATTAAATAATGCACGCAAATTGAATTTTTTGTGTACCCTTCCTGAGTTACTGTTTATTAGTGCATATAAATACGAGTGCTCTTTTCGTACAATAAAAGGAAATTTATCAAATACTAAAGAGCTTTGAGATTTTTTATTTATCTGAAATCAGGAAAAGGTTTAAGATATTAGAAAACATTCAAGACTAATACAAAAACAAAATATCCACACTTTTCATGATGATGTAGGAAAAGATAATTTATCAAGTTGTAAATCCCAACCAAACCTCTAGTTTACGAACACCAGATGTACCTAATCTTTGTATGAGTTTCGTCGAAGTTACTTTAGAAACGTAGAATTACTGAGTAGTAGTCAGAAAATATTTCTTTTTCTTCTTTTGCTCTAATCTAAATTAATCGGTTGATATTTCAGAAGCCTTAGGCCTCGTTAAGTTCTGTATGAATTTAATTAAAATCACGTTAAAATACGTAAGTAATTAGTAGTTAGGAGAGACTAAAGAAGAATGATAGGGCACCAGTTTTTTTTTTTTTTTTTTTTTTTAATATATATATATAAACTGAAATGAGGAAACCACACATTTATTAGTTTTTAGTCTGAGTGTCTACAGCTCATGAAAGTAATAAAAAAGTAATAAAAGTCAAGAAAAAGTCAAGAAATCGAGTTTCAAATCATGAATTCTGTCAGGAAAACCTTGTAATTTTTAGCTAGTTTTAATGGTATATTTGCCATTTTCCTAAATGTGCAGAAAAGTATTTTCGTATATTTGAAGCATGTTTGATATTGTGAACTTTTAATAAGCAACAGGATGTATTAAGAAATGTAGTTACTCAGGAAACTCATACTTGTGAGTTTGGATGGGACAGTCCCGGGTTCCCTAGCTGGTCCCAATAATTCTTCCATCTTTTTGTTGCATGTAAATATCGTGAAAAAGTCATGAATTAGGTAGTCCATCTTGCCGATGATGATTAACCCAAAACAATCTACGCTACTTCATTTTAGTAGCAAAAGTGAAGAATTCTATAGGCTATGTTAATTAAGTTGAAAGTAAATAATAGTCTTAGAACCGTGGCTGCTACAAATATATCCGTAGAACTTTCCATTTTATGGAATTCCACACACTTTGATAATATTGTCATCTAGAAGGATGGTTATTAAGAATATGGTTCTTCTGTCTCCAGCAGATACTTTCAGTTTCTCTTACCATGGAAACCGACCTCAGGAGGCGCGTTTGCAAAGCTTGACCAATCTACGACTGTGATGACTATGATAACTTGCCAACTCTTGAACTTTGCGGGAATTTGCCTCAGAATTTGTGATTTGAAGCAGTTTTCTTGTAATAGAAAAATAACTGGAAACTACTTAGTTGGAGCACAGCAATAAAATTCGCCTCATTCACGATTTAATAAAAGTTCAGATTTTGTTTCGTTGTTGGTTAAAAATATATCATAACTTTTATTTTGTTTTGTCGAAAATTTATAACTTTTGGACTTGTTGTTGTTTAAATGAATTTATCATGTCTCTGCATATAATACTAATACATGGTTCTTCTCGGAATATCATTCAAGTGAAGTCACACCTATTGTCCACCGTCAAACAGTGGTCTCATTTTCAGGGTCATATTTACAATATCTTTTTTTTTTTTGATACGTTGAATAATGAGATATACTTCACCTGGTTGGTAAGATAAGACCAGATAAAATTAATTGTATGGACGGTAACAGCACTGTGGCTGACGTTCGTCCCAATTTACATGGTTGAATCTCAGAAGAGTTATATACTTTTTATGAGTTTCGTTATTTTTTTTCTACAAATTACACAAAAGTAGTGAAGAGAGGACCAAGAATAAATGTGACAAACAATGATAGGATCAAATCGAGAGGTCGTAGTTCAGTTGGTAAAGCGTTGGCTACGCATTCGGGAGGTCCTGGGTTCGACACCAGCGAATGACCATCCTGACTGAGGTTGTACCAGGGATTTTCCGCAGTCACACCAGGCAAATTCCTGAATTGTACCTTCAACTTAGGCTCTAGAACTCCTTTCAGCATCCTTTTCCCTCTCCTCCCCTGACCCGAGTCTCAAGATGCCTACAAAAATCTCATAATATGAACAGCAATTTAGTATTATTGTTATTTGGTTTATTTTATTTATGTTTAGCGATTAAATTGCTAAAAATGTGTCAATCGTTTTTACAGTCCAGTGCTTCTGTTTTCTTGATATTACTTGTAGCATGGTAACTCAGACTCTTATCTACGATGTGACTTCATATTAAAGCGAATAACTTGAATGGAATATTTCACTGAATATATTTATACCGTGGAGTATCTGCCGATCGAGGTAGTCTTGTTTGAGGCGTTAGATCATCGTCTCAAAACTGCGGGTTTGAATCCCGCCTGGCGGATGTTTGTGGATTTTAATAAGCATTGCGTTTATGTAATCGTGACGGGTCGAAGTCAAAATTTACAAAAATTGCCCGTGCAAAATAGAGTTTACCAAAGTTTTACCGTGGAGTATCTGGTGAAGTACCATGGAGGTGCATTAAACGCATGCAAGCAGGAGTGACCCTAACACATGTGTAGTGGGGAAAGGAACAGGGAATCGATCCGCCATCAACTTCACTGTAGAGGTGCTACGGATATCTCCCAGACGATTTCAATCAAAAACTGTGTTCAGTCATGATTATGCCACGAGAAAAAACGCGATGAAACACCGAAGAATTGTAAGATTAATTTACTAACAGTTGTTGAAAACTCTACAGAGTATACTGTCAAAAACTCACATAAGTTAAATTTATTTTAAAAGAAGCTTTCCACGCACAAGACGTTATTTTTTAAAAATCTTTTCTTAGTTCACGATTTTTTGAGATCGAAAAGTTCATTGGTTTTTCATTTCTCGAGTCTGCCATTTTTAACAATATTTTCTTTCGTCGGCTTTGAGTACAATGAAAAATTTTCAAAAATATTGATAGTTTTTGCAACTGAAATGGGTCAAGTAACGCAAATTTTGAATAATTGATGACTAGCTATTAAATTTTTTCAATCTTTCTTTTACATAACTCACCTGTTCATTGTACTTAATAGAAAAAGAAAATATGGAATAATTTTGTAACAGTTATTTGTAATGTCTGCGTAAGATTTCAGCTTACACTGGCGTGAGCCTGAGTTGCCTAAAGGTCATAAATACATTCAAATTAAGTTCAAAATTCCGTCGGTGGTTATACAAAAAAAAAACGAAGTGTCTGTTCAGTATGGATCCTTCATCTGCACGTGAGAATTAAACAGCAGACAGACAGAAGATCGGGGGCTAGTATTAAATTATTGGTTGATTAGTACTGCAAAATTTAACATAATCAGGTTAATAAATACAAAATTGAAATATAAGGCATTTAAATGTTTAATACTGTTGTAACATACTGCAAATAAGATTATTTTAAACGATTTTTGAAAACCTTTTATTTTTTTATCTATTTTCATGTATTTTCTCTAACCTTTCTTTTTTATCGAATTTGAATTTGAATGTATTCATTTACTGATCATGTTACATGGTATGGGATTTGTCTAAACAATGAGACAAGACAATTACATACAGTTCACAGTTATTCAAGGTGATATTATACATAAATTATACATGCAAATATTAGAATATATATAAATACAAAATCCCGTCCTAATAACTACTAGCTTCTACATTGATCCAAATATTCATTTACAGAATAAAAGCAATTTGTAAGTAAATACTCTTTTAACTTCTTGCTAAATCTTCGCAAAGATAGTTCATCTGTTATTGCCGATGGGATAATAGATGGAAGCACCTAAATGTATTCCACTCTTGTGGAAAATGTTCGTGGTGACAGAAAAAGTGGACGTCGCTCTTATTTCGTGTGTTGTAATGATGAACATCATTATTTATTTGAAAGTTTCTAGAATTCTTTCTTATGTATAGTAAGAGCTCATATAAGTATACACATGGCAAAGGCAATATTTTCTTTTCTTGGAATAGCTTTCGACATGGAGAATTTGGTTTCGCATTTGCTAATATTCTAACCACGCACTTCTGCAATCTAAATAGAGGTAAGGTTTTCGTATCATTTCCCCAGAACATTATGCCGTATTTCATACGAGAATGAAACAGCGCATAATATAGACTTTTAGCAGCTTCCAAACTTACTTTCTTGCTAACAGTCCTAATTCCATAACATAGTCTGCTTAGTTTATTTACAGTATTCATAATGTGATTCTCCCAGGGTTCTGTGTTCTTTATATTTGCTTGTATTTTCGTTTACATTCATTAGTGACAAAGTAGTTGAAGGCTATGGACAGGATGGGCGAGTATCTTCTAAAACTAAAAGCTCTCAACAAAACAAGAAAAAAGTTATCTCGATCATATGTCCAATTCGGTTTCGGTTTCGGTTTTAACTTGGAGCCCAAAACCGATACAGTGGTAAATAAAATTAATATTTCTCGATAAATCATAAACTATGCATTAAAGTGAAATTTAGATTTTGGAAGGTGATTTGTATCAATAGGGTGGATATTAGGAGTTAAAATATGATGTCATCATGTTGTCAGTGTAGTCAGTCTGGTATAACGTGTGTGTATGTTTTAATGGCGCTACGTGTGTTTATTAAATATTCTGCATCTCCTAGTAATGATAAACGTTATGCATGAAACACATAACGCAGTTTTGCAAACTGTGAATATTTTACCAGGTTTAACGTGGAAACCCAAAATTTCTTCCTTATTAAAAATGTCTGCTTGTTTCCAGCAGTTCGGGAAATAACCCTCCGAAAAGCACCTATTGAAAAGAATGGTGAGAGGTGCAGATAATTGTTGGCCTAGTTTTCTCACTTGTTTCTTCTTCCTCTTCTATTATCATTATTATCCTCGTATCCCCCTCAGGAATCTTTTTATGACTCCCAGTTATCTATCTATCTTCTCACTCTAATCGCCTTTCTGTGTTGTATCCGACTACTTGAGAAATTCTCTTGCCTTCATAACCTGACCACTATGTTGCCCAGTTTTTAGTGTACCAGCGTAGCCACTCTTCGTGACAATTCCTCTCTAACGTTTTTCTAATAGTTATTGTGACTATGCTTTTGGCGAAATCTTCCGTCTTTTTAATTCTGTATTCACTATTTGTGAATCTGTTACAATGCGCTATAAGTAACCTTTTTCGGGACGGGCGTAAGTCATAGTGCTGTTACCGCCCATAAAATTAATTTTATCTTTTTAGAAGTAATCTTTTTTTTTATCTTAATGTATGTGTATGTTTTGTTTAAAAAAAATAAACAGAAAAGACTTCAGATATCAGATTATTATTCTCCTTGTATTTATTTTTATCTGGTCTTTCTTACTAGCTCGAATCTTTAAATAGTGACTGCGAGAAACTTCGAAAAGCCAACAGTAGGCTACAGAAATTGTCTGATGGCTTAGAAGATGAAAAATTGTATTTGCAAAGTGAGCTTGATAGACTAAACAAGGATGCTGAAATCAGGTAACTATATTACCGAATCCTCATACAGCTATAAAGTTAAGTTATCGACTATCATCTGCATCAATTGAATCAGATATTGTAAAATAGTTGAGTAAAATAAATACTGTTCCTTTTTTTTTTTTCTAGTCCTCGTTTGAACAAATAAAACACTTCTATAATCACGAAGTACTTTTCTTTCAAACGAGGACTAGAAAAAGAAGTACATTATGTTTTTATTTTTCAGTTTGAGTCCTTCGAGAGCCAAAATTGTTTTATTTAATTAAGAAGAATTCCCAGATTACAAGCATGAGTGTAAAAATTGAAAATGCATTGTTTAATCAGGGCTATGGTATGTAAATATTTAAGTTACCCTGATTTCACCCTGAAGTGTTTACGGTAGTAATTATATATCAAGTACTAAACGAGTTGATACCAAGTAAGATCTATACAGCAAATATTCAAATACAATAATCATGTATATATAATTAACTGAGTAAAGGTAACACAAAAATATGAAATAAACATTTTGATTTTCATAAAACGTGTATACATACTAATTTCATGTAAGATACTAATATTTTTTTTTTTTTAATTCAAATTGACATGGAAGCCTAGTGAGTTTTTATTATTGTGATGTTTACATCCAACGTGTTGTGGCATTTTGGTACTTATCCTTTCTTACTACCCTTCTAAAGCAGGGCCACGTAATTTTTGCTTTTGACATCATTTGAACCGCTAGCTTCATCATTTCTTTTGTTTCAATGTACTATGTTTTTTTCATAAGATGTGAATTACAAGCAAGGTTGATTGATTTAAAGTAAAATTAATTTTCTAAGAAACTAAAAATAAAGTGCCCATTATTTTCGTTTGGTCTTCATTTCTTTAAATGTTTTAAAAATAAAATAACGTTTCCAGAGTTTTCAGTCAACCACTCTAGCAATGTCACATTATTTCCTCCCACAAGGAAAGTTTTATGGCAACACTGGCGTCACGAGTGTTCTTCTAAGCGTAATGTGATACAAATCGTACGTAATCTCTAAATCTCACCTCTAGTCCTTATCATGAAGTGGTAGGCTCTAACAAGGGATGCTCCTCAGGTAATTCAAACAGATCATAACCGTATTTATATACATTGAGGGTTTCCCCTACTATCATCATATTTGAAGGAAAAATCTTAATCCAAGTGGCGTGTTTTAGGCTTTGTGCCAAAGTGGCACAGAAGGTGGCCCATCTGCGGATTTTCACTTAGTCAAGGGGTTGACATCACGGTTGGGCAATACTGTTGTGCGCTTGACCTTCCTTCAGCTACCAATCTATCCTAAACATTCGTCCAACCATTACTGAACCAGGAAAAATGAAGTATGACTAGACATCACCACTAAAACACTGGTTATTTCTGACATCTTAAGTTTCTAATTGTACATCTTTCATATTATTATAAATTACATGCTCTTTCTTTTGCCTGTAGATTGTTCTACAGTTATACAAGGTGAACTAAAAATCTGGAAACACCCTTTTATTTTTAAAATACTTAAAGAAACTGAAACGAAACACATATTAAATGTTATTGGATAAAGACGCCATATGCTAGAGGGTACACTTATCATAGTTGGCCTTTTAAAGTTGACCATCTTGAATACTGATCGGAAGGTTACTGGTTGGAAAAGAGGTTACGGAATATATGTATCTGGACTAGAATTTTAGTCTCCAACCATACTTCAGTTTCTACAACCCAGTTTTGTTATTAATTGTACTAATGTATCTAGTGGGCTTGACTTTCTTCACGAGACGCCTCCATTCGTTCCTGTTGTTGGTTACTTCTTCGCAGGTCCTTCATTAAATGTTCCTGCCATATTTGTTTAGGTCGGCTTCTTTTGTCGGAGAATATTTTCTCTTCTAGTATCTTCTTCGTGAGACGATCACCTTCCATCCTTTCTGCGTGCCCAAGCCACCGTAATCTCTGCACTTTTATATATCGGAGAATATCTTCTCTTCCACTTATGTCGTTTATTTCTTCATATCTAAGTATTCCCCATTCTATTTTTCCCTATTAACTGGGTCATAAATTTTTCGTATAATTTTCCTTTCCAATACCCGTAATCTGAGTTCACTCTTTTTTTGTTTCTACTCCGTACGTAACTATCGGTTTTATATACTTTTTATTTTTGTTTCCTGTTCACTAGCTTGCTTTTCAGTAACGGAAGGGTTGCGTAGTAGGCTCTGTTACCAAGTTGGATCCTCTCTCCAATAGAGACTAACACTTTATTTTGATTATCTATTAGAAATCCCAGGTATTTGAAAGTGTTTACGCATTCGAATTCTTTATTTTCTATTGTGATTTTAGTTTTGTTTCTTCTGTGCGCATCTGAAGATATGATCGTGTATTGGTCTTTTTTGTATTTGTATAGAGTCCTAACATATTAGCTGTTTTTCTCCATTTCGTTATATATCTTCTTGAGTTCATTTTCCGATCTTGTTATTATGGCCACATAGTGTTGTAAAATACATTTTTTTTACAGCAAAAGCACGCACCGTTCTTTTTCATTTTTTTTTTTTTTTTTTTTTTTTTTTAATGTCGTTTACTTTTCAGATGATCAACGTAATTAGCAGGATACGAGTTGAAATCCTCATACATTCATACATTCTACTATTTGTTTTTCTGCAGCCTTACGAGGCAAATGGTGGAATTATTTATGTATTCATTGGCAAATTTGCTATGCTTCCTATATATTCACTCTGACTACCATAAGGAATTAACTAAGGACATATGGACTGAAGTTACTTGGTGTCGTTTATACTAAAATACCAATAAACGTCCAGGGAACTGAAGAAATATTTTGAATTATAGAAAGAAATAAAGTTCCTAGAGATAACACAAGTTCGAAGACATATTTACTGTAAACTGAAAAACTATTAATTCTTACCGAAATATGCTCAATTCCGTATACAATACGTTACTTTTTAATTACGAAGTATTTACGGAAGATATTTATTTTTGATCATAATTACCGTCTGCAAAAATCGATTATCTGTAGCTCAAAATACCGGAAAATAATAATTTTTTATTCAAGGGCAGAGATATGTTTGCTTTTACTATCACATTGTGTTTCACTATAAAAACGGGGGCGTTGCTCTTCATGCTTCGGGCTCCAAGTCTCCCCCAATACTGTAAAAATATCCACAGATACAGACAGTGTATTAAAAAATATTTTATGTTATATTCATATTAGAAAGAGTTGTATAAATCCATAATAAATATTGTAAACAAACTACTACATATATGATTCTTCTAATGAATCTGTTGCAATAGGGCTCTGAGAAGTATTATTTCAAATTGTGCTATAACATAGGCGCGTCCCGTCCCGCGTCTCTCCAACAGCGCTTTTGGCGTAGCATTCGGGAAATCGTAGGTTAGATCCCAGTGGGTGACCATCCTGACAGGTTTTTTTCCAGAGTTTTTCCTCAGTCACACCAAGCATGTGTCGGGATGGTACCTTCAGCATAGGCCCTGGCCGATACTTCCCCGAATCCTTTCCCTTTCCCGGCCTGAGCCTTATATACCTAAAGGCCATAAATAAAATTCAAAATTCAATTTCGATCGCTAAGGATATTGGGAGGGGGAATTTGAAAAATGTAATATTAAAATAGGGTTACAACGCTGACAACTGGGTGCTTGGGTACAGGGATAACCATAGTATGTTTTAATTGTGTCGAATATGTATACTCAACGTTTGGTGCGGACACGTCGAACTGTATAGAAGTAATTTTAAATATTTAACTTTTAAAATTGATTGCCAACACTGTTAACGGTAGAACCTGAAGTACCTCTATGACTTGTCTCATCACGTAAAAATATCAAGTTTAGTGTTGATATGTTCAACGATATGGAAGCAATTGAAAATTTATTTTTTGAAATTGGTTGGCAACACTGACAGCGGTGGCGCCGGAAATACCCACATGAACTGTCCCAGTACCTAATGTACATGTATGTCAAATTTGATGTAAATCAGTGCGGATATGTCCAGCGGTAACAAATATGAAATATAGAATTTTTTAATTGGATGGCAACATTGACAACTGCGGCGCTTGGAGTGCCTGTATTACCTGTCCCAGTACCTAGTGGGCATGTAGGCAAAATGAGTGTAAATCAATGCCAACGTGTAAATTTATATAAATATAATATTGTATAAATTTTAATATAGGTTGTTAACACCGACAACTGAGGTACTTGAGGTCGGGAACACACTAAACTTTCTCCTATTGTGTTGAATGATGATTAAGTTTCGAACAGATGCGGTATGGAAGAATTTAAAAAAATGATTTTGTTTAAGTTGGCAACACTGACAGCTGGGCAACTCGGAATATCTCACATATACCAAAAAATATCTGTAATCTTATAGTATCTAGGGTTTAATTTATGTTGTATTTCTTCTTAAGATTAATGTAAAGCAACGATCTCCAACAAAAGATGGCAGCACCACTTCCATATGTGCCTAATGTATTTTTACCGTTGCACGAAATTTCAATACTGCTTCTACAAATTCAAGCCTAGAGAGTTCTAATTTTCAGGGAAGATAGTTCTTAGCCAGTTCAAGAATTTGACCAATGCCGATTTTTTATTTTCGTTTTTCTTTATTTTTGAAATCGCTTGACTGTTGTTGTGAATATCAAAACCTATAACAATGAAGCTCTTTCAACAATGAGCAAGAAAGAAAATTAAAAATCGGCATCGATCAAACTCTTGAATTGGTTATGAACTTTCTTCCCTGAAAGTTAGAACTCTCTACGCTTGAATTTGTAGGAGCAACATTGAAATTTCATGCAACGATAAAAATTCATTAGGCATATACGGAGATAGTGCTGCCATCTTTCGTTGAAGATTTTTGCTCTATATTACCCTTAAATACCTATATAAAAGTAATTCTTACTTAAAGAGACGTTAACATTATTACAAATGGTTACCTTGAAGAAAACGAAGGCTTATGTTTTCGTTTTTTTTTGTTTTTAAATGCAAGTTTTAGAATTAAACGACTGTTTTCTTTTTAAAATTTATTTACAACACTATTGGCCACATCATCTGCATAAGCATAGATTTAGATAGATTAAATAAATTGTGCCTTTGTTCATTTCTTGAATGACACTATGTAGGACTAAGATAAATAATGTTCTGGTCAATGCATCTCCTTGTTGTATTCCTTTTTCGTATAGGAATTGGTCTCTCACATGTTGTTTTATTTTTACTTTTGCCTTGGTTTGGCTCAATTTCTTCTTCACTAGGTTAGTAAGTTTTTGTGGAAGTGCGAAATGTTTCTGTACGTGTAAGAGTTTGTTTCTGTTGATGCTGTCAAATTCTTGTTTGTAATCTATAAATATATGCAGATCAATTCCATATTCATAGCTTTTTTCAATTATTTACCGCTTGATGAAAAGCTGGTCTACGGTTCCCCTGAATCCACATTGATACTCCCCAATTATGTTTTGCGAATAGTTCTTGATTCTGTTGTTAACTATTCCTGTGACGATCTTGTACACAGTATTTAATAGCATTATACCTCTGTAGTTCGAGCAGTCAGTTTTATCTCCTTTCTTATGTATTGGGTGTAATATTCCTATCTTCCACTGATTAAGCATTTCTTCTCTTTTCCATATTTGTCTTACTAATTCTAGTATTTATTCACTCATTTATTGTCCTGCATATTTCACATTTCACTAGTTCATTGATTATTTCGTCTTCTCCTTGAGCCTTCTTTGACCTTAGTTTCTTCATCTTTGTCGTTCTGCTTCCGCATCCTTATCTTGTTCCCTGCTGTTTTTCTTTCCCTGCCTTGTTTTTTCTGTTTGTTCTGTCCATCTTTCGACTTGACTTGAAGTTTTAAGGCCTTTAGGCAATTCCATCTTTCCAGAATTAGTCCATCGCCTTCTATCATTTCTCCTCTCTTACCCTTGTATCCCATTGCTTGTGCTTGATATCCTGTGTTTATTCTTTGATTGCTTCATAAAATTTCCTTGTTTTATTTTGCTTGCCCAAGTTCTCAATTACTTCCATCTAAACTCTCATCATTTCTTTTTTCTTATTCCTACATGTTTTATTTGCTTGTCTTCTATTTTCTCTGTATTTCTCGCAGTTTCTCCTTGTTTCTCTTTCTATCATTTTCCTTCTGGTTTTTATTCTTTTGGTTTTTATTCCTTCCCGGCATTCTTCATCGAACCACTAACATTTCCTTTCTTTTTTCCTGTGTCCAATTACTTTTTCTGATGCTTCTTTAATTACTGTTTCTCTTCTCCCATTTTTCTTGTACAGTTACCTCTCCTTTTTATTTTAATTTCCTATCTTCAATTTTATTTCGAATCGCCATTCTCTATTCTCTTTCTCTTCTTTCTTTTTGAGCTTTTTCGTGTCCCATTTTGTTCTTACTTTCCTTTGGTGATTTGGTTTTCTGCATATCTTGTTTCTTAGTTTCAGTTTGACTAAATAATAGTCGGTGTCACATTGGTCCTCTATGGCTTCTAACATCTGTTGCTGATGACGCGTATCTTTGGTTGATTAGAACTTAGTCTGTTTGATTTACTGTGTCCAGCGATCACCAGATTTCCTAACATTATGTGTAAGTGAAATATGTGCTTTTTATTATCATTTTGTTTCTTATTGCAAATTGTACTAAAAGATTTCCATTTTCATTAGTTTTCTGTATTTAGTAAATAGAGTCCGGTGACTTTGGTCTGTGCCTCTTCGGTTCCAACTTGAGCATTAAAATCTCTCTTTATTAAAATTGTATTATATTTAGGTATTCTTTCATATATTTCTTCTAGCTTCTCGTAGAAACTCTCTTTATCTGCTATGTATTTTTCATTTGTGGGTGCGTGCACTGTTGTAACTGATTTATTTCTACCCTTTCCTTTTATTCTTTTACTTATGGGCACATATTGTAATACTTGACTTCGTTTACTTCTAGAAACATAGAACATGTTCCGTATTGTCCTGATTTTTTCTTGGGTTCCACTGTAATAGAGAGAGTAATTTCCTTTTTCTATTTTGCCGTTACCATTCCATCTTATTTCTTGCAGAGCTACCGCATTGATGTTCCTTGCTATTGTCCCTTGAGCGATTTCTTCCATTTTTCCTGGAGCCAACATTGTTTGTGTATTCCATGTTGCCAAAATCAAATTCTCTTACCGTTGCATATTTTCAATTTTATTCCAGTCATCCGTCCTTATTTTCCGAGGCTCTGGTTTCGGTTTCTGAACAGTGTTTGTTTTATGTTATAGGGTTGCTGACCCTATGAACAACACCTAACCTGGAGGACCAGGAGTTTTCTGTCGGGTTTTCTTCCCGTAGCCATTGTAGATCTCTCTACTGACCGCAAGGTAGCGGTGATTTTTCAGTCGGGGTTATCTCCCATAGCCAAATGGTCCGCTACTGCCATATACAGTACGTTTATTGGCTTAAACATTTTTTTAAGTGGCAATTTCAAGCCTGTAATCGCCATTTTCTTTATTATTAAAAAAAAATGCCATTGATTGCAGAAGCGAAGGAAATGAGTTTTTTTTTATTATTATTATTTGGGGGGGGGGGGGGGGCGTTCCACCCCTGCCTCTTAGCATGCTTTGCACAGATTAAGTTGTGCACTTTTGGGGGCGTGCAACACGTACATCTTAATACTCCTTAACCTGGGGGAGGCTTGTCCCTAGGGATTATTGGATTGCCGGGATTCCGGAATTCCACGAATCCCCTGTGTTCCTTCTGACGAGACAGCTGGCGTTGCGGGACGGTCTTGGACCAGGCATCATCCAAAGGTAATCCTGGTCTTGGTTTCTAGTTGGAACTTGTTGCGGGGTGGGGGTGGGGTGGGGGTGTTGAGTCCCTATCTACCTGTATACTTTATTGTACAAAAAGAACATACAAACACATTTAGACGACATAGACATCACAAATGATTAGTAGACTTCTTCTTTTTCTTCTCCCTTCTTGGCTTGTCTTACTAGTCATCGCAGGAAGGCTTCTTCTTCTTCTTTCTTCTATTTAGTGACTTTGTTGTTTCCTCTAGTTGTTAAATTGTTTCATTTCCTTCTTTCTTTCACTCTTCACTCACTCACTCATGGGATTGTCTTCTTCTAATGGAGAATAGATGCGGTTTCCGCAGCCACACGCCTTAATATTTTCATTTCACATTCGCACACACTCACGGTATTATTTTCACCTGGTTCCCATCACCACACATTCACTACTCAACAACACCTATACAGCGTCTGTTGCTGCGGTTCCAGCAACGCACTGATTTGCTACTGGTTTCCAGCAGCCACATAGATATTCCAATTAATCATGTCTTTTACTTTGCGCACATATTGTTTTTCTTTGTTTTTATGTCAGACGTCTGTGCAGATCACGCGAGAGAATATAATTCCTGTTTCAATTTGCATATTGAGGCTTTAGAAAGTCCGAGAGAATTTGCCCAAACAGCTGACATGGGATTGATACATAAATTTTACTTTTAAAAAAGTGTTCAAGACCTAATGATAATATTACGAAAATACATGTTTCTTCCTAACTGCAGGGGTGCCCACAGAAGGAGCCAATGACGCAAACTGCGTCATTGAAATATTGGGGGTGGGTGGGTAAAAATCCATAAAAATCTATTTTAGGGGGGTTATAAAGATTAATCGAAAGGAAGAGTTTCTTTTCATGGAAGAGAAACTACGGATAACACAGTGCATAACATATTTTTTTTCCCTTTATACTGCGATATTGACCAATTTGTTCAATGGTTCAACAGTATTAAGTTTTTCAATTTGCAGTTATGAAAGTATTGATTAATAATTTTTCATACTGAGGATAGTGGTTCGAACGTATTGATTAATTTTAGAAGTAAGTAGTTGTTCGAATCCTTCCTTGGTTCAGGTAGAAACGTGTAAATTTATGAACCTCCTTCTTATTTTTAATATTTCAATTTTTACTACTGCGATAATGAGTTGCCTCTCTCCTGGCACGAAATTAAATTACCGGCTAATTTTATATAGTTGTGTAAATGCCTCCAAGATCAATGAAATTAAGCAAAAAATAAAACGTAGTGCCTTACACAGTATGATTTTATGAGTGCAGTTATTTCCTTATGATTCTGTCAGGCACCACCGTTGTTTGATAAGTAGGAAAATCGAAGTGTTAGCACGAACAAATTTTCTTTCCTGCTTTCTTATATAGCAGAAGTATTTAAAGGAGTCGTAACTACTAACTACATCCCTTACCAGAAAATAATATTGTCTGCGGCTCTTCAATCTGCACTTTTTTGGTACTTTACATGAGGAGTTATTACGATTTTTTTAAAAATTAGCTGGTAATTTAATTTCGATGCCGAAAGCCTTCTTAATTACGTAACTAGTCATCTCACTTTAGTTTGAAGTTCAGATTGTGTTCTATCCAGAGTTTGGACTTATAGGCAGTCATATTTAGATTGCAGATCCTTGCCCAGTCATTACCCTTATCCATGTTTAACCAGAGGCAAAGTCATCAATCCTCTTCGATTGAAGTGCTATTTCGATGTGTATTTTATATGCGTTAAAATTCGTTGCGCCAGACCAGATTGATATTTGAATTAGCCGGTTAAAGCAGTATTTTTTTTATATATATAGTAGCATTTTAAATATTTTACAGTGATACTCTTTCACAGCAACTTCCACGTATCTGTAGCCTCAGATCAGATATTCAATATCCTGGGCCGCAATCTTGAAACCGTTCAGAAAAAAATCAGCTTCAGATTTTTTTCAACTTTTGACGTAGGTGTGCCTAAATTTTAGCCAGTGTCTTTGGGTTTTGCTTGCTGAGAGCTGATTTTGGTTCGCACGAAGAATTTTGTATTTCAACTTAAAATTATGGGTAATACAACAGGCAATTTGGTACGAGAAATTGTGTTGCTGAAAGTGTTTGTACATAGAACTCGAATTTTCATAATTATTCCATCGGGCTGGAGGGGGGGGGGTTGCGTCATGGGCATAGGGGGTGGTGGGCACCACTGCTAACTGGAAGACAATAAAACAAATAAACACACTTATTACCTTAATTTCAAACATAATTCAATCTATCAATCTATAAAACAAATGTGTAACAAATCAATCTAACAAACAAATACTTCCTTTTTAAAAATCGAAAAATAGTTTTAAATAAAAAATCAACAAGATTATTTTTTAAATCGGAATTTTCAACCCTGATTTACAAGCACTAGTTGTGAATTTTTAGTGATAATTATTGAAAAATAAGCAGTGAATAATTCTACACAGATATCAGCATTATAATATGACAAAATGCTTTGGCAAATTCAGTCACAGAAGTTTTCCTCCTACACAGAAGTTTTAACAATTTTGTTACAATATTCAGTAACTTGCACTTCTTAAGAAAGTTGTACACTAGACCTACATTGGTGTTTGTGATGTTCCTTTGCTTGCATGCGAACTCATTTATTGGTGCATATGTTGTAGAGTAGATATAAGCATTTATAAATTCATAATAATCTCATTGACACACTCCTCTGTTACTATAACTTTTATAGAGAAATGAATCTGAGAACAGAAGAAGAACGTTGTAGTAGGCTGCGAGAAGAGCTCCTTACTGTGAGAGAAGAATTGAATAAGACTTACTTGACAAGAGACTTACTAGAACAACAAAAAATAGAGTCAGATGGAGTTATTGCCCAGATGGAGAAAAACAAAGGTATGAAGAACGGTGGAACAAGGGAAAATTCGTGATTAAGAAGTATGTTTTCACAAAGAGTATTTCGCTTTGATTACATGTATTTCATGTATCCGATCTGGACTACAAAAGGTGATTAATCTGTTTAGATATTGATTTTGCAATTTTTATTGATTCTTACAGAAAAAGTCTACTCTTTCCTATGAAATCAGTTTCAACTCTCGAACTCTGTTCACTGTTTCACATTTGTACCTAAGGATTGGAAATAAAACTTACACGCAGAAGATTCTTTTGCTTTGACAGATATTTCGTCACAAACGTATTTTCAGTTTACACGTTAACCACTTTTCGTAGCTCAGGTTACATATAATATTAAACATGTAAATCTTAGAAGATTTTACTACTATAAATTGATATAATACTAGAACATCTTAAGATTACTAGTTCACTAGATAGAATACCTTAAGAACATTCTTAAAATTCAATCTATGATGCTAGATATGAATATTAGTACCTCAATTTTCATAATTTCTATGACCGATGGTTTTTCTACTTCGTCACTTTTCTTATCAGTTCTCGTTTTGTTTTTCTTCATTCTTCTCTTTATATTTTCACTTTAGGAACCTTAATTTCTTTTCGATATTTTCTCGTTGCTTTCATTTTTAATAATACGTACCTAATTTTTAATTTAATTTAAACAGACTGTAAAGGGATAGAATTTTCAATTATTTACTTTACGGAAGCAAACATTCTATACTTTATTTTACAGTTTGTTTTGAACTACATATAGCTCTGTGATCACTTGATAGTTTTTTCCTATAGTTTTTTAAATATGATTTTCATGTTCTAATCTGGGGCTGCAATATATAAAATGCATAATAAATAATAATGGAACATAATAATAAATTAAACTTTTTTAATATGAATGAAAAGAAAACAAAATAGGATTTCAACTGTAATTTGTAGAAACCTGAAACATTGTTCAACTTTCATTTGTGCAACGTCAACATATAATATGAAAGAAAAAGTATATGGGAGGAGGGAACATTTTGTGAAAAGCTTTCAAACTTTCCTCGACTAAAGAGGATTGAAAAGAGGAAATAAACATTGTATTTAACTTGGGTAATTGTTTTATCAATATAAATACTCAAACCATCTAGGGAAGGAGTGACATCTTATATTAAATCTGTTAGCAGTATAAACGACAAGAAAGAAGAAAACCAGTATACGAGTCTGGCAAAATAGGTTTATCTAACATGAGAAATTGAGAAAAACATTGAAAAAAATGTGGTAGTCCTATGAACGTTGAGAAATATCTTTGTTGTTATCGGATTTGTTTTTTATTATCGATTAAACCTTAAACTTTTACATAGATAAATGAAGTTTAATGCTTATAGTGCTTATTTACCAGTTATGTTCATAAGTTGTCGCCTAAGTACCGTCAAGAATTTAAAATACTAGACGGCTAAATTCAACAGTTAAGCTAAGCTAGGCTTATATGAACTAAATGCATGCCTTAGTTGTTTAGCGTTTATGCTGAAGTTTATAATGGTCCAACCTCGGTATAATTCTGTACTTCACTATCGTTAACAAGCAAGGATAAGAAGTACTTACCTTAATACGAACTTATTACTGCTCAGCCTAGTACTTCATTCGAAACCCAGGCTATTGGACAAAATTCGAAAGTTAAACTAACATAAAAGTAGAGAGAAGATAGCGATAAAACAGTTATAGTCTCAAGCAGCAGTGAAATGATGTGAAAAACGGTGAGCGAAACAAAACTCATCATCAACTCAACCTAAATCTTTTAGTCCAAGAAAATGAGCTCATTTTTGTCCAAAAGGGTCAAAACGGAATAACAATCTGAAATTTTCAGAACTTGCTTCCTGACATCTCATAATAAGATACACAAGTCCCCAAATGAAAACGCGTACGCAAAAAATAGTTTTGGCGGAAAAAGTCCGCTATCTTGAAATACAATTATTATTGTTTCGTGAATCTTTTTTTTTAATCAGTTATGAAAAAAAAATAACTATTTTACGTAAAGTGGTACTTTCTACCTCGTTCTGCTCTGAAATAAATAGTCCTTGACAGGGAAATGGTAAAATCATCATTATTATTATCTTTCCGCAAGCTTTAAGTCCTTAAGTAAAAAATTAGTTTAATCAACACGTCGCATTCGTACACTTTCTTTGTCCAAATAGGTAAAACAAGGAATAATATGCTCAACATTTCATCACTTACTCGCCAACATATCTCCAATAATATGTTAAAGGTCCCAAAAAATCTCACTTGCGGGGAAAAGAAATGTTTTGGCGGGAAACGTCTGCCATCTTGAATTATTTTTTTTTTTTGGATTGTACTTCTGAATCCGTCATAGAAAGTGAACTGTTCTACGTAAAGTGGTATTTTTTAGCTCATTTTGCTCTCAAATACACGAACTTTTGACGAAAACATGGTATTTTCACCATTGTTAGTTTTGTCTAGCGGTTGTTCCTTAAAGGTAAATTTAGATCTCTCCACACGCCTCGATCTTCCGCTTTCGTTTTTGTGTTCGCGTATGTTGTATCTTTCATAAAACTATGAAAAAGTTACATCCATCTGTGCTTTTCTTCTTTGACCGTACCTCAATTACATACATCAATATACAATCTTTTCGGAACCAATTTCTTAAACAGTCCTGTTCCCCTTCTCATCAAGGTGTAAACTATATGACTTCGTCCCTATTTCATAAATAATCTTCATTCTGCATTTTCACTTTGGAGAAATTGGCGAGGGCAGAATAAATGTGTTTCATGAATATTTCTACAAACTTTTTGAATATATGTTTCTTGGAAATGCTTTTCTCACTTCACTTTGAAAAGTTTGTAGAAATATTCTTGAAACGCATATATTCTGCCTCATCAATTTCTGCAAGATGAAAAGTGCAGAGTGAAGACTGTTCATGAAATAGGGTCCTGTTCCCCTGTCTTTTTATTTATCCTGGTTAAACATATATAAGCGTTGATGATATTCTCATGCTAGGATTTAAATGTGAATATTCTTTAATTAAATTGCGACTGAAAAACTTTTGCTAAAAAATTAAAACTAGGAGACTGACTGTAACTGCAAAACACAAGGAAATGAAAGTAAATGCTTTAAAAGAAAAGTTGTAGAACCTAAAATTTGTTAAATATTCCTATTTTAGGCTTCAGTAGCAAGTGCTGTGAAGCCTTATATAACCGCTCTGTCCGTCGGTCTGCCGACAATTTTCAACTTAGGAACTATTAGGAAGGTGGTTGAGATGTCGTTGGAAAGGTCTTGACAGGACAAGTTCAAACTTGTATATATCATATACATTGCAGGGACGGTTTCAGAATGGGGGTCCAACTTATAACTTAGGAACTACTAGGGCTAGGAAGATGGTTGAGATGTCGTTGGAAAGGTCTTGGTGAGACGAGTCCAAACCCGTATTATTTATCTAGGTCATAGTGGCAGGTTCGGAGTTCGGAGGGAGCGGGGATTTCCAACTTAGGAACTACTAAGGCTAGGAATGTGTTTGAGGTGACATTGAAAAGATCTTGGCGCGACCAGTTTAAACCCGTATAGATAATTCAGATCACTTCGGGTCCCGAGATAAGCAGTGGGAGGGCAATTTTATTTTCAACTCAGGAACTACTACGACTAGGAAGGTTGTTGAAGTGTTATTGGAAAGCTCCTTCCGAGACGAGTGAGTTCAAACCCATATAGATCATACACATTGCAGTGGTGTTCCGGAGATCGGGGGGAATTCTTTACTTAAGAACTAATAGGGCTAGAAAGGTGGTTGAAGTGTTTCGCCACAATTTTTCCAATGGAACATTGATCATCCAAATAGGATACTCGCTGCTGAAATCTGGCGGTAGCATATATTGACAGTTTTCCGACTGGGCTCCGCCTCAGTTGCTTTAAGTAGAAAGTGATTCATTAATAGTCAAGGTGTGACGAAAAACGTAAATAAGTATAGTGCGTTTGAGACCAAGTATTAAAATGTATCGCGCTGATAGTGATGCAGACTCACTACTAATTAACACAGCAGCAAAAAAGGGTACACAGAGGATGAACATCTGTCATTATTGGCCAAGCCTATTGGCCAACAGGTCTGTTGGTCCTCTTAATAGGTCTAATTAGTGAATATAGAGATGTATTGATGGTGATGCCAGGAACGAACACAGTTCCCAGAAGAATATTTTGTTCAAAATTGTTTGAAGAAAGTCTATTAAAGATGAGCTCCCATATTATGTTCTTCCATGCGATGACGGTGTGTGTGTGTGTGGGAGGGAGGGGGGGATATTTTCATAAATTCAAAGGAAACCGTGACCTGCAGCAAAAGGTTGAAATTTTCAACAGCTCTGAGGTTTCACATGAAGCTATTGCCACTGCAGGAGAAGCACTTTTGTCAGCAAATGTACACAAAAACGGTTGGTCGGCAATTAGTGGGAGCTACAGTTAACCTGTCGTCATGCCCACTAACTTCAGCTGCTGCGAGACAACACTGTTTCAGAACTTATACTTACAAGTGCTAGAATGGAAAGGAGCTTCTCTGAACCCAACATACTGGAATCCAGATTAAGTCCTGGAAAAGTCAGGGAATTTGACAGCTTATTGTTTGAAGTTCATTTAGCTACAGCAGGCATTTAATGTTAGATCGTTTTTGAAATTATTTGGAGGCTAATGTGCCAACCATGAAGCAATTTAAGAAAAGAATACAGTGAAATATTTTGATATATCTTTATTTCCATGCAACTATGATCTTTATTTTCCCCATGGAATTATGATATATACAGTATACAAAATGGGGTACCTGGAAATTTCTGAGTAGTGACCTGGAAAACCTGGAAAAGTCAAGGAATTTGATTTTGGCAAATGAGTGGGAACCCTGTATAAGCAATGAGAGAATACAAAAAAGAAGGGAGGAGATTCGAACTGAGGATCCTTCATACCACAAGTCCAAAGCGTAGTGGTTATGCTTCTTGATAAGCATTCATTGATGCACCGTTTATTTGACAGTCTTCACTTCGAAAGTTAAATGAGATTTTATAACTTTTTTCGCTCCATTTCAGGGAATATAATATTTCCTGTCAATTGATTATACATCGTATGTATTATATCTGTAACCTTTGTTTGCGTAATGTTTCATTTGAGTGAACATTTCTCTATTTTCAGTTTCAGTTAGTACTAAAGATATGGACTGTTTCCACGCGAAACAATTCCCCTTTTTTTGTTCTAAATTTCCTTGCCAATTTCCCTATGTTGTCAAATTTCTGATTTTTTGACTTAGAAATTTTTTCGACAATTTCTCAATATTAATTTTTTCTTTCTAGTTTCGTTATTTATTAATATTTTTGTGACAAATTTCAGGAAATATTCGTTTTTACATACTTTACAAGTATAACAATTAAGCGAACGTCAGAATCTAAGGAGAAAAGTATTATTTGTCAATAACTGTCAAATAAAGACATACGAAAATTTTTTTGAGCATGAGTGTACATGTCAATTGCAAGATACCTGTATTAAAGTAAGTTATCTTGTACCATCATCATTGAAATTGTGTTTGACTTTTCACCTGTGTCGAAAAAATTAAAACACTTCAGAAATACTATTCATAAGCTGCAGTACAACTACTTCTACCATTACCACTTTTACTACTACCACCACCACCACCATGGAGTCGCCGTAGCTTAGGCGGTCTGACTACGAATCGGGCGGCCCGGGTTCAAATCCCGACCAAGACACTTGAGACTTTTCTCACTATTCCCATACCTGGCCCTCTGAGGTCCACTCAGCCTCCTATCAAATTGAGTACCACAGTGTCCTTGGTATTCCTGAGCACCTTGGAAAGGTATAGGCAGTTGAGGGTGGGACTAACCACCCACCTCACTTCGTACCGTAGGTCAAGAAAATGTGGAACGCTACCTCCACATCCCCATGCGCCGTTCACGGCGCGTGTGTATCGCACAGGAGATTGCTTTACTTTTTTTTTTACCACCAACACCATTATCATCGTTACTAACAAATATTACAGCCATAGGCTGATCCTCCCCCCATATAGAATTATCATCATCATCGTCGTTGTTGTTGGCATAACAATAATACAGGCCCGTAGCCAAGGGCGGCTAGGGGCCTCAGCCCCCCTAAAATTTTCCTAGTCCCCCTAACAATACATACATATAGTTTGTATGTGTTAATATTGTTATAGCCTTAGCCCCCGCCCCCTCCTAAATTTTACCTAGCCCTCCTACGGTTCTCGGTTAACTACGAGCTTGTAATAATATAAGAAGTTAAATTTCTGCCTGCGGACTCCCCTCCAAAATTGATTTCTGGGTACGTGCCTGATTGCAATTGACCTTTTACACTGGTGAAATACCGCATTACCTTATTTCTAACGACGTTCTCTTCAACATTTCTGGCTTTTGTTCACAATGCCCATCAGACTCAATGACCTGCTGCTCCTACTGTACACATATACTATGTTTTGACAATTTTCTTGAAAATACATATGTACATTTGTTTCCATGTCATCGGTAAGAAGTATGACGCTTCATTTCTTATTGTCTGTTCAGTTTTTATTGTGTATTATGTTTCTTATTGAAACTTTTACAGTATTTTTAGAACTGTTAGGTAGTATCATATACATGGGTGGTGATTGCCGGTCAGAAGTGGTGGGGGCAAGTTAGCCTTTGAATGTTTGTTATCAGTGTAAAATATGTATGATCTTCTAGTGTTTTTTTCCAAAGTGAGATTGCATAAGTAACAGGATATTCTTGTTCACCATTTATAATAAATGGGGCCCGATAATTATTGAAGATTCTTTTTAATTGTCGAAATGTATCCATAAGTGGGCGAACTGAGTGATCATGATCAGTTTTGGGCTGTTTGTTCTCACATACTTTTTCTTTACATATTTTGGCATATTTTATACTTAAATACACATTTTAGTGCATTTTCTCCCCGCATACATATTTTACCAATTGTTTAACTAATTAATTTCGTGTATTATGAATTTTAGTAAATATATTAATTTTAAAGTAGTATTGACTGAATTTAATATTTTCCGTAATTTGTTGTATTTTCTACCTTTAAACTTCAGCATACATTTTTTCTTTTTAATTTCTATGTAATTTTAATATGTACAAATAAATCCACGCTGTTGCATTTTTAAAATTAATTGTTTATCGAAGTTCAAATTTGTGGTGATAACATCGTGTGATGCAGAAATAAATTTTTCGCGTTTTAACCTTTTTTAACGTGAAAATCGACATTCCTTTATATTTGAAAATCAGAAAATGCAAAGTACTCTACACTGTAATGTCATAAAGAGGTGCTCGCCTTGTAATTGGAAGGACCCGGGTTCGATGCCAGTGTAAAATGGCTAATGTCGAGTATAAAATGGTGAAATTGGGTTGTATCTGGAAATCTTTAAATAAATAAAACTTTGTGCTTGTAAGTATCAGTAACAGTTCATTCTTGATTCGGTTTTCGTGTAACGTATATGCAGACACTATAAAGCATTATTTGCAATATATTCCAAAACTACCAAATTTGATATGGGAGCTACTTTCGGTTTTTCTTACCTAAGAGCATATGAATATAAACAATTAATTATTAGCACTGTATTTCGTATACCACTAATTGCAGTACGTAGTGTATTATTTTATATTTTGTGTAATTAGTAGTTTTTAAATGTAGATTGTAACTTTTTGTTCGTATTAAACACATATTTTAAGCACATATTTTTTTACATTTTTGAACACATAATTACATAATTATGATAAAAATGAAACACATGACCCTAATTTAATAAACTATATTTTGATTTTTATCATGTGTTATTGTCAAATAAACAACATTATTAACTTAAAGTAACTGCAGTAACTGCACTTCATATATAGAACACACGATTCTGTCAGAAGAAATTAATATAGTTGTGCATGGACAGATTCTCATAATTATACGTTTAACAAGAAACGGGAGTACAAAAAAATATTAAACGTATACATATTTATAAATAAATAAATTTATAAATAGACAGGATCATGTTAATATACTGTAGAATCTCATTGAAGACAATACTAAACAATTTACTTATACAAATTACCTCTATATAGTATGTTGAAAATGCAGCGATACGCCAGTCACTGCAGGGACCGAAAATCGAATCCTGGACCCCAGTTGATTGCCATATGACCGATGTTCCATCATTAAATTATCGTCCCAACAACTCTACATATTTGGTATTCTTTTGATCTCAGCTGAAGCATTCAATTATTGCTAATATACAGTGCCAAGTCCTATGAGAAGATGCGCCCCTCTATGTGAAGATTTTAATTGAGGAATACTTCTGGAATTCCAGGTCAAAGGAATATCCAATATGCAATCGATCGTTGCGGTGACAACTCACTGGCAGATAACCGCTGGCATGCAACGTGCAACTGGAGGACCCGGCTTTGATTCCCGGTCGCTCCATTGACCTACTTTTGTTACTGCGTTTTTATTAACCAATAGTTTGTTTTATAAAATCTGTATTGAAACAGAATGTGAATGCTCAGCTTATTGTATGCTTAACTCACAAGACACAAGCATGATTTTTTTCCTCAGTCACACAGGCAAATGCTTGGAATGGTTCCTTGCAATTAGGTCCTGGCCGACTCTTCACCACATCCTTTTCCCTACCCTATCCCGGACTAAGCCAAAGATGTCTAAAGGCCATAAATAACAATTCACATTCAACAAATGGCCAGTAGCAAATGCCAACTTTCTCACTTACGAACTTTACTTTGTGACAGTTCTCAACTTGTAGAATTATGCAATTTCTGGAATTGAACAAGCATGAAAAGATTAATTTCGTAACATCTCATAATAACCGATAAAATAATGACATGAACTTTTAATAAGTTTAATTTTTTGATAGTATGGTCAGTGGGTGACAAATTACTCGAGAATCAGGGAGCAATTCCCCCTTTTCCTTTTACTCTTTTCAATGCGCAATTTCTGTATCCTATTTTCACTAGTCGAATGGTCGGAAAAAAGGGGGGGGACTGCCCCCCTCGCCCCCCCTAATCATATATATGTTAAGTTAGTGAACAGGTGCTCATTTGTAATTAAATTAATACATTTTCTTGCAGGTTTGCATTAGAATCCTCTCTTGATCATGTTAACTTTTCACAGGTTCTTTGCAACACTTCGAGATGTTATTATGAATTGTACGCATTTTCCTAGCAGCCTGTTCTCTGTCTGTACTAATAGTTCATCTGTAATTTATATGATCGATCATTAATACTGTTAACAACCAAAGCTTAAGTGTTCGACTTCTATTCATATGCCACAACCTTATAAAATCTCTTTACATTTTATAATTTTGGTACGTACTTTGCGCAGCACCATCAGTAAATTGGAAGCACAATTTAGTGCTGTTCATAATAAGGCCAAACATACACAGAACTAATGGCATAAAGTTCGATTTGTTTGAAATGTTACTCCATTATATTATTACAGTTCTAAAACGGCCAAAAAAATAACGAACATAATATCTGATCATATAACTATAAAACATAATGTAAGCATAATACATTCATAGTTCTACAAAATTCCTAGACAAACGCATTATGAAAATTTTCATCTACAGAGTAAAGCAAATAGCAAGTAAACACAGTTGGTATGACAAATAATTTAACTCATGTTTTCAATGAGAAATCTCCATAGCCATTATTAGTTAAATAAAACCAGACAGTTTCAAAAGGTGTAGAAAATTTGCTACTGTTTGTTGACTGTTAAGGCGCAATAACTTTTCCGAACTAGCCGTATTGTCTGCAGCTCGTGGCAGTTGTTAGAGACACATCATTGGTATTAATAATTTCATAGAATTTATTTAATTTTGCGAGAAAAAAAAAAATATGTACGGCGTTTGAAAAGTTGATCAAGAATAAACATTGTTGTCACCTTTACCAAATACTATACATCTCTGCAAAATCACATGCTATTAATATCTACTAACCACTGCAGTATGTTTACATCATTTTGATAATCATCAGCAGGATTTTTTTATGTGTTTCATGCATACTATTATTATTCAAGTCGCTTATGTATTTAATTTTTAAAAATACTCAAATATAATTTCATATTCTGAAAACACTACTTTAGTCGTTCAGCATTTATATATTAACATGGTGTTACTGTACGATTGCACTTGCAGCACTTTAAGTTACATTACGCGACGAATGTCGATTTTGCGTGCTATGAACCATGGACTGATTGGGCGACTTCCAATCTTGTTTGTTTAATAGTTTGTAATACTGTATACTGTGCGTGGTATATTATTTTAATTTGATGTACTCTTTCAAAATATGCAATAACCTGTCGTAGTGCCACTTGAAAAATGTATTTTATACAAAGTTAGCAACACTGCGTCACCTATGACAGCACAATGAATGACTGTGGATAACCTGTGGAGTTTCATTTTGATTGATCAATTGAATATGAAGATATTTAATTAAATATTGCTGATATTCGTATAGCACGACTTCGCGGTGCTGATAACTTTATAAGGCCATTATTTTTAAGAAGTTTTAGTGGTCTTGGAAAAAGCTTACTTTTGTATAAATATTCAAAAAAGTCATAAAACACAGTATGCTCTCTAGAGCTTATTGTATCCGAACAAATGTGATAACGTTTAATTATAGCCTGTGCAAAATATGCAGTACTTTTTGACAATATGTTCTATGTAAGAAGTAGTTGAAATTACATGGTTGCAAGAGCGTCGTATTAGATTGGTTGATTGTATTTTATTGAAGGGTTTTACAATATTCTACGTGGTGTTTTTTGGTCTTTGAGAAGTAACAATAGTATAGTTGTTTTCTTTTCTGCAGATAGATCGAGTATGTCCCGCTGTACGTAGTGTGATATTGAGCGTGCTACGGACCCGAACCTGGGGCGTGTCCCGCAGGATAAATGTCTGCTTTACAGTTAAACCAACGATCAAATACTTCGAAATGAAAAGACGCTTCTCAAAGAAAGTAGTATTTATTTTCTACTAAAAACAGGTACAATTTATTGGACATAAGCAAGGTGTTATATTGCAATAACTTCTTCAAATATAAGAAATTATATCCTACGAAAATCCCAGTTAGTCGTTTTATATAAATGCTGTTTATAGTTCAGGTTTGAAACAAAACCTTTACATCACATACGTTAAATTCATAAATAACAATTTGTGATAAATTCTTAGAGTATTAATTAAAACTTCTACAACACCCTTTCTCAATTAAATTTTTCAGAGAGCCAGTTCTATTAATTTTACAGTTATACGAAGTTTGCAGAGGCCAAGGGTTAATTATCAATACAAATAAAAAAGCTATCACCTGTGCGATACGTATGCACCGTGAACGGCATATGGGGGATGCAGAGTAAGCGTTCCACATATTCTCGACCTACGGTACAAAGTGAGGTGGGGTGTTCAGTCCCACGCTCGACCGCCTTTACCTTGCCAAGGTACCCAGGAGTACGAAGGACACTCTGGTACCTAATTTAATAGAAGACTGAGTTCACCTCAGAGCGCCAGGCATGGGAACACTGCGAGGAAAGTCTCCAGCGTCCTGGCCGGATTGAACCTTGGCCGCCATTTCGTAGTCAGACGATCTACCGCCTGAGCCACGGCGACTTATGAATACAAGTACTTTTTTTTTAAGAAAACAAGGAGGAGCAAAACTGAACAGTTTAATAGGGTTATGTATTATAATCGGTATTTTGCGAAGCGACTGCATTGCTACGAAGCGGACCTGGAATTATAAAAGGCTTACACGACGTGAACAACCAATACCCTCCTCATTAAAGAGGGAACTTTAAAGAAATTAAATTAATTCATTAAGTTTGTTGATTTTCTAATATAATGTTCATTTATGATTCGTGTGCCTGTATATGACGCTTGTTGTCATGAAGACCCGTTGCTAACCAAATCTAAGCTCATATTTACGTGTACAAAATACTCTGTTTCTCACTCACTATACTCTGTTTCTCACTCACTGTAGTACATATGGGGATATCCTTGCATGATCTTATCCAGATATTTTTAGTACATCAGCTGTTTCAATTTAATCGATATGAAAAATGTTTATAATTGTTCATATAGTCTGATTCACTGTAATTTGTTGTGTTTAAGGTGATTTGGAATTAGATCTGGAGAAGATCTTGTTAGAAAAATCTGATGTCCAAGAGGCTCTTGTAAAGTCAGAATCATTGTGTTCCAGTCTAGAACAAGAAAAGAAGCGGTTACAAAATGATTTGAAAAGGGTTAGTATTGAAAGCAGTGTTTTTTATTAAGGGAAGCGAATCATATAACGATGCATATTTCTGCTTTTAATTTTAACGAAACAAGTTTAAATTGTGTATTTAAAAATGAAAACTCCTACGAATGGTTTCGTAAGGTATTATTCACAATTACAGATATACTGCTCACAATTTGTGTCAGGAGAGGAAACACGTACTTGGGAAACAGGTAGTGACTTCCTACGCATTAGTATTTTGGTTTTGTACGCATGTCTGTGCTCCTGTGAGTGGCCTACTGTAGCTTTACCGAGGTCTGAGGCTCACATCAAACTTCGATTTTATCACTTATTATCTGCAGTAAGATTTGTAACATTTATCGAATATGTTGAATGAAAAGTACTGTTCTGTATTTCTCGAAATTAGTTGTTTGTGTTGCTAACCTGACTAAATATTCTTTAAGTTCAGAAGCTTACTTGTTCTATTCTTGCGGCTTTAGACTGCTTATTCCTATAGTTTGCTATATTTTCGTATTAGGCTATTACTCAATTCGAAAAATGTTATATTGTAGTTCACACGATTGAAGTCGGAATCATTCGTCTCAAACTGTCAGAAGTTGTTTATTTCCTTTTCTGTATTAATGATTTTTTCACTATTTTAAATGCTTTAATTGCTTACAGGAAAAGTTAAATATTTGTCTTTTTTTTTTTTTTTTCGTGTGTTGTGCACAAATGTTACTACTAACGGAGTACTTCATGTACGCCATATGGTGATGAAACTCAACAAATCAAGGGACACTTTTGCAGAGGAAATAATGTTTCACTGACCTTAGTCACAAAGTGGTTGGTCCTAAGGATTGCATTAGAAGTCAGACACTAATAGGAGATATGATCATCCCGGGCAGTAATACACGCCTCACAGCGGTTGTTAATAAGTGTGTCAGCAAGCTCCATTGCTATCTGTTTCCATTGTTGGCGAATAACCCTTTAATAATCTTCCAGACTTCATGGACGGAAAACAAGACCAGTCACGCGTTGACCCATATCATCCCACATGTGCTCGATAGGATAAGGTCCGGTGACTTTGCTGGCTACGGCAGTCTTCAGATATGGTGTTCCGGGTGGGTATGAACACGTTCTACTACACGTGTTCTGGGTGGACGAACATTATCTCATTGTAGAATGAAGCCCTCACCTTTTTCATGTGCATATGGCTTAACATGACGACCCAAAATGTCATCCATATATCGCTGAGCTATCATTGTTGCACGCATAACAGTTACGTGCATTCACAAGAGAGAGATGCCATTCCAAACAAGCGCACTTGCATCTTCATAGAACTCTTTCAACGATGTTGAACGAGTGGTAGCGTGTACTTGCTTCTCTACAAACCAATTTTCGTTGAGAATCACTGTCCAGAGAAAATTGGGACTCAATCAGTGAAGTGCAGTGATTGTCACTCCCCGTGAGTGCAATTCATATGTGTTCTTTCCCACTGTAAACTCTCTATTCTGTGTTGTTGGACAAGTGGTACACACATCACTGGTGTACGTGTACAGGCACACACCCCACCTTCATTTTGTCGTCTGCAAACAGTACTTGCTGATAATGGTCGTTCGGTGGTAGGAACAACGTCTGCACACAGGTTGAAGTAGTTGACCTGTTTTCTTCGACCAGGCCTGCAGTTATCAATAGCGGATCACCCTCTATTGTATCTACGCGAGGCATTTTGTGTTTCTGGAACGTGTTCCACAGCCTGCTGACACAACTTTCTGACAGGTTGTTTATACTTTAATATCACAAAAAGAAACTAAAGCGTGACAATATCGGAAGTATACCACCTCCTTTTTCAGACTGCACTCTACAACTAATCATTAGAGTTAGGATTTTAGCATATTTGCATGTTTTGTTTATAAGGGTATATCGATATGCTCTGTTAAAAAATATGCGTTCTAGATGTTTTGGGGTGAAATGGCGCAGCTTTTATAGTGAATATAAAATGGAGGTTAGAATAGAATAAATTAGAATGCATAGGTTAGAATGCATTTTGGAGGTTAGAATAGAATAGAATACTTTTTATTATCGTTAAACAAAATTTGTTGCAATGGACAACGTCAGAATGGAATACAATATATTTACAATAGTTTAGTATAAAAACAACAATTAGTACATGTAGATAGTTTCTTCCCTTTATATATGTCATACTAATACAATGCTAATTTTTCTTGCAATTCTAATACACTATACATAGGATTACTTATAAGCCAAGATTTACAGTGTTTCTCATTACTTATAAGCCAAGATTTACAGTGTTTCTCAAAGTTGCGGATATCCGAGGATAAGAGATTATATAATTTCATCCCCGTATATTTATAACTTTTTTGTGTTTTAGTGTATGTTAGTGTATGTATTTAACATTAATGCATATAAATGCATAATTCAATTAACGATTGTACCTTTTTCTACTTTTTAAGTCAAAACTTTCTTCCCACAAGGGTATAATTTTTAACTTCGCCCTAATACAGGGTGCCCGCCTTTTTATGTTGAAATTGCAGGATATTACTTGCGATCGAACTTCATATTTCACTTTGAAAATTCTCAGGTTTTGTAAAAAAAAAATCTTTTAGAAAACACGATTAAGAAAACCTTATTTGCATGTGCACACGGAAAAACTACATGTATCGTAAATTTACGACACAATACACTATTTAGTCTCAAATCAACATTAGTGAGTGCAAATTTCATGCTTTTTTTTTTTTTTGAGGGGGTGGTGGAGAGTTCGGCATCCTTTAGTTTTTCTACTTGAATGAGTATTTTTTGTTCGATTTTGCAGCCTGTAATATTTATTTCTCGCAGAGAAGAAACGTAGAATTCAAAGCATTCTGCTTCACAAATCGACTGATTTTCGGGACACGAGACTTTCAGTGCATTTGTGGGACTGTCCCGCAAAAGTCGGGACGGCTGGTCACCCTACCGTAACGCCAAAATTGGAAATAATGGGAGAATTAGAGAAAAATTACCTCTAATTCAGTTGGAGCCGTATTTATTCAAAAGGTAGAATCAATTGTTACAAAAAAATCCAGGATTAAAATTTGTATCCGATGTTAGTCAGGTGCTTCAAGGAGAAGGGAATCAAGACTTTCTAGATTTCTCAGCAAGTGACATTTCTTCGTTAAAATAAGAATTTGTGAGACGAAAATAACATTTTGCGTGTACAAAAATGTGTTAAGTGACAGGTGAAATAATCTCGAAAAATACATAGTTGTGTATTGCAACTCTAAAGGTCAATAACTTTAATTTGGAGTCCAAATGTTATTTCATCGTAAATAGAGGTACAATTCAGTCTGTTAGGTTTCCTATACTGAATACCAATATCTTGTACTACATGTCAAATTGATTCCAATTGTTTTAGATAAATAGACGTAGAATTCTATGTTAAATTTTTACATACATCAATATCTTATGCCCCTTTAACTCATTCACATTTTACTTGCAATAAACTTGATCATTTAAAGGCGGAGTTTGTTATTGCATATTTACTTCTTGATGGCATATTTTAGGGCATATTTGTGTGATTTTTAGTGCATAGTTGCATGCATATTTGGACGTTTTTTTAGTGCATATCAATCGGAACTCTACTAATCGTATAGAAAATGATGTAAGCAAACAAGAAAGGAGATCGCCTTTTACTTTCCACCAATCAGGGGTCAGTACTAATTAAAAGTTCTCTAGCCTTGCCCTCTCGGGCGAGCGCACCTGTCATTCACTTGTCAAATTTGATGAGCGAAGAGCCTGCTGACTACCGAAGAATGGACATTGAGCCACCTAATCACGTCGGTCTGCTTTTACTCTGTTTCTAATCTCACGATGCCATTAGACCGCAACTCATCGGCCAGATATGATCTTCTTGCAATTTTCGACCGTTTCGACTCAATAAACTTCTCTTGTGCACTTCACAAGCATTCTGGTGCAACCGTTCAGAAACTCCGTCTACAAGGTCTATCTACTACGGTAGTAGGTACAGCGGGATAGTAATGTGGCAGGTGCTGTGTCACATGCCTTCGGAATATATTCGTCATGTGTACTTTCGCAATAGATTCTGACATAGTTATAGTATTTTTTCCATATTTTGCGTAACATTTCCTCTTTGTGCCTCTTTGTATTCACATAGAGAAAGGAGAATAACTTTTTGAGATAAAATTGGATAAGGGGGCTTGCATTAATAAACACTTCACACATAAATGCAACATCAATAACTAAAGTTGCAAATTTGTGAAGGATTTTTCAATTCACGGTTCTTTACCTCAGTAGCAGCCAAGAAAAGAATTAAGTTTATAGATAAATTACAATCAGCGATTATTTTTTATCATCTACATTAGAGTTACAATGACGTCACACGGGGCTACTTGCAATAGCCAACTAAGCTGTAAGACTTCCACGCCTTTCCTGTTTTTATTTATTTTTTTTATTTTTTACTTAGTAACTATTTTTTATATTTTTTCTATATGTCCTTCGGTACTTTGCAACATAGTCGTTCTGTCATCGAAGCCTCAGGATTTCGTCACAATCTGAAACACCGACTCCTTAAAAATAAAAATATCGTAACTTTCCCAACTCCGAGTTTAGGGAATCTCAAGTTGTAACTCTGATAATGGTGACCTCAACGTTTGAACTGGATTTTGAACCTATCGCCATCAAATACATTATTGTGAGGAAGTTTGTTTACATTAAATTTGTTTAGCACGTGAAAAGTAAAACAATTTAGCAGGGGATGGCTTAGATGAAACAATCAAAAGCAAGGGAAACATTACTTGTTCATTTTAAAGATAAAGCAAAAAATGATTACCGTATTTACGCGATTCTAAGTAGTAGTTTTCTTTCGATTTTTCTTCCACAAAATCTAGATGTGTCTTAGATTTGGGTTTTCCGTACCGAAATTCAAACCACAGGTCTTTATCCTAAAACATAAGGAAAATATGATGCTTCAATGTTAACAAGAAAAGCGCTTAGGATTTTATTTCTTTCTACCGAATTTAAATACTGTTGCGTTTATTTTAGGCCGAAAGACCATAAGAAAACAAATTCTTTTTTGTTTTAATGAGGTTTGTAAACTTCATCTGTGATACTGACCTTGACATTACTCGTTGGGCAGAGATCTTAATTTAGATGTTTCTCAGTAAGTTCGTGTAAGCTCATTTCTTTTATATTCTATGTTTGTACAATCTTTAAATAATAGTGTAGTACATTATTTTCTATCTTTCAACAACAAAAATCGAGATGCGTCTTGCGTTTGAAGACGTCTTAGAATCACGTAAACAAAGTACGTTTTTCACTAATTGGTTTCCATTGGAGTGAAATTGCAGAATTTTGTTAGCATTTTTCAAGCACGGACCTACTTCTCTCTCTCACTGACCATTCACTCATTACCACTCAATCACTTTCCTTGAAGTGTGCAAGTTTTCTATACTCACGTAGATCAAACAAAGCAGAAAATTATTACTAATTTTTAGGTCCCTTGAAAGCGTAGCTAACAAAAAGGGACCTTATAATCCCACTTACTCCGTCAACCCGTCCGTTCGTGTCCTAAAAATACGTTTCAGGAACCACAAGGTGTAAAGAGTTGGTTGATATGTCGTTGGAGAGGGCTTGGCTAGGCTAACTCAGAGGCACTGGAACCGTCATGATGGGTACAATGGTCAGTGTTGACAACCATTTTAATTCATTTTCTCAAATTGCTTCCACTATGCTAAACGTACCAACACAAACTTGACATAATATTTATTGGAGCACCTATTTTTCAAGCACCCTATTTTTCAGTGTTGACATCCTATTAAAAAAAAATATTATTTTTCAAATTGGTTTTATACCGATGGATATATTGAGACAGCATTCTATATCCTGGTTATTCTTATTTTATTGAATATAATTTAATTGATGTGTTTTGATGCAATAATTAATCATGCTAATCACTGTGAAGAAAATCCTTATGTCTCTCTACAGGAAACTATTTACATACTGAAATATTGAAATTTTGCTACATAAATGGCAGCACGAAAAAGAACTTGAATCTGAAGTGAACAACTTCTTTATTTATGATGCTATTAATTTTCTTTCTAATTTATTTTGATTCTTATTTTGTATTCCTGTTAATTGTAAAGTCTTTTTCATTTCTGTTTCTTTGAAAATTATTAACAATTTTAATCTAAATATTGCAAATGTATATAAGCTTCGTTGAGGAACATCATACGAATTCTCACGTATTAAAAAAAAGTGCTGCTCCTTTAGGAGTTCTGGAAATTATGTACGCTCCATGACTAATAAATTAGTTCCTATATCCTCCCAGTTACTATTATTTACAATATAATGTCCCTTCCACCTGCTTGGTTTTCTAATGGGCAGTTGTAGCACGCCCGACGCTTTTGAAAAGCGGAACTGAGGCACACTGTGCAGCCTGCAGGTTCGACTCCCAGGTTTCTATCTTCTTCTAAGACCAACGTTCAAAGGACTCACGAAAATAGGAGAGGTGACCTGTTCTTCAGTAGTGTGATAGAACTGTCACATAATTTATTGGTGCCAAGCATAGCGGCGTTGGATTTCAGAACCGAGAGAAGCCTAAAGGATACAAGGAGACGCCATTTTGGAGTAAATTTTAACAAATAAATAAGATGTCATTTGAAGGAGACAGTGGATCGAATATTCTAGTTCGTATGAACTATAAATCCGAAACTGAAAAAGAAAATGAAGCATTCGATAAAAATGATGTGTTAACATTGTTGTTAAATAATGTAAAGAAACTGGAAGAAGGTCTCTCCACATAGTATCAGAATATGTCCAGTAAAATTGAAGAAAGCCTTGCTTTACAGCAACTGACCATGTCAAATAAGCATGAGAAAAGCCTTGCTTCACAGCCACTAAGCTTGTCAAATGAGCTTAAGGAAGAATAAAATCTACAGCAGCAAAATAGGACAAAATTGCTAGATGAGAAGTTTTAACTAGTAACTTAGTAAAAAATAAAGAAACATATTCAAGGAAGGATTGATCAATTAGAGCAACACTTTCAGCAAAAGGTAAACAAGTTAAAAGAACAAATGTCCAATCTCAACATAGAAATTCAAGAAAAAATAAATACGCATATGTCACCAACATGAAAATTATTAGAAAATAACAGTCCTAATTTCTGAAATATCTTCTCAAGTAAAATCTTTAATCAGCTGGAAAGAAAATAACTCTACTAGATGTGGAAACTGAAAATAAGGACTCTCCAGATATGGAAATACCTTTAGATAGGTATCCTAATAGAGTGGACAAATATTCTAAAGCTAACAACTACCAGAGAGATGAAATTTTGGTCTCCTGAAAGATTAAAAGATCACAGATATAACTACTATGACATATATCGAGACAATCACAGATTCTTCTTATCAGAATTATTCAAAGATAAAAGCCAGCTCCCGAAACGTACACTCAAACTGAAGGACTACAATTCCATTCCACGCTGGTCCGGCAACATCTCCCGGCAAAATGCTCGTGAATATCTGACCATATTAACATCATTCATTGAAAGCTTAGATGTATCTGAAGCCACGAAGCTTAACTTAGTTAACGGAGCCGTGTACGATGCCACAAAAGGTTGGTTCCTTTTCCAAAGGAGATATTTTCATACGTTTTTTTATTTCTGTGATGACTTTATGAATTACTACTGTAGTACTGAAAACCTAGAAAAACAAAAGAAAAAATTACTCGAGACGAAAATCAGCTGGCAGCAATCTGATAATTACGAGCTACAGGCTTTGAGGTTCATCGCAAAGTTCAGGAATATTGACGAGTCGATTACTGATCAAGAAATTCTGAAAAGTATTCTAGAAATGCTCCCGATAAATAGACAACGAAATCTCTCGTTATCAAATTGTCTTTCGGTTCACGATTTGTTACTCAGTCTTAGAAGACAATGCATTCAGAAATAAGGTAAATACACTAGACAAGCCAAACCAGAATTTTAACAGAAATATATATCCAAATGATGAAACTTTCAATTGAAACAAGAACCAGTAAGAAAATTGTATTAATTATGCTAGAAATAGGCAGTTACCTAATAGAAATTCTCCATACAATACATGGAACTATAGAAGTAGAAATTGTGTAAACAAGAGATACCGAAGGCAGCGTGAATCTAGTAATAATCAAACTCGGAATGATCTACCTTCTGTAAATCTGATTCAAACCATTCCCTCAGCTGATAATGCAAATGAAGAAGTAAATCGAACAAATTAAAACAATCAGTTGGAAAATTTCATTAATAATGAAACAGAACAACCAAGAACCTATTCATCTCGTTCCAGTAATTTAAACTAACTACTCGGACAATGTCAAGGACCAAGCATTTGCCGAAGAATGTATTATAAATAGTGGTCCTAAAAAGACACAATTGACACTAAGGCAATAATCTAAGACATTGAAAAAACAGTTTCAAAATTAAATAATCTAAATGCTCTTCAAAAGGAAAAGCTGACCAAACTATTATTGAAATACCGCTACATTTTCGATGAAAGGCCTGGAATTAACATTGTTTATATAAGATTCAATTAAAGGAAAATAAAATTGTAAGTACTAGGCAATACCCTCTTCCATTTGCTTGACTACAGGAATTAAGAAAAGAACTTCATAAGTGGCTTGACTGGGGAATTATAGAGGAATTCCAAAGTGAATTTTCAAACACCTTGCATGTAGTTGCAAAACCAGATGGAAGTATAAGGCGTATTAGGCCTTCTCTAGAACTTAAAAAACTAGTTGTAGTGCCGCAAATACAAGTTGAGAATCTAAATAATCTACTAAATGGATTCCATAATGCCAAATTTTTCTCTAAATTAAATTTATCTATGGCCTATTTTCAGGTTCCATTAGCTAATGAAAGCAAGAAGTTAACAGCATTTCGATTCTTAAACAAACCGTTTCAGTTCTGTTGGTCACCGTTTGGTTTATCAGGTGCAGTGGCGATTTTTATTAATATGATGAATGAAGTATTTAAAAATCCATTTCGGTAGGCCTACAGGCTAAGGTAGATCTCGAAGTTTTTTTTTTATTTTCAAAAATTCAAATCTCGCCTTATATGAGCGCTGTCGAGAAACTATGTATTGGTTTTTTGATTATTCATCAAGAGCTGTTCAACGATACCCCACACGACGTGTATATATACTCGCTTTGTTTCACTAGGAGCGCTGCCCCCAGACCCCCTAGTGGGTTTGTCCCCAACTTCAGTGCTTTTGAGAGGATGCGCCTCCTTTATCTTAACCAAAATCTCCCTGCAGCACTACACCACCATGGTGTCCATCTGCACCCTCCCACGGGGGGCTGCGCCCCCAAAGTGGAGGTTTGTCCCATTTGTTGTAACCTACTCTTGGTGATACACCTTCAAAGAAAATTTCGTTTAATGATTTGGAAATTGGGCTTTTGGGGCGGCAATTTTGATCCAAGTTGACGACTTTTTGATTTTTTTTATATTGTCGTGACCCACTTGTGATGGTATACCTTCAAGTAAAATTTCATTTATCCAGCTCAAACCATGTGCAAAATGGGATTTTAGGCGGCCATTTTGGATCCAAGATGGCGACTATTCCCAAATGTTGTAATATTTCCCTAAACTACGCGTCATATTGCACCTTTATGCCAAATTTCGTTTCTCTAGTTCAAACGGTTTGGAAAATATTTTTTTAGGTCCGCCATTTTGGATCCAAGATCGCCTCTTTGGATACATCATGTAATATTTTAGTAGTATACAAGTGATAATGCACCGTGTTACCAAATTCGATATTTCTAGCTGCAGCCGTTTAGTCTGTGTATTCTATACAACAATGGGTTCGGCGGCCATTTTGGATCCAAGATGGCGACCGATTTTGCTCATTAACGAACTTAACCGAGCTATTAAGCCTAGAAAAAACATATAAAATTTGGTTCAAATACCTTCAAAATTATGGCTGCTAGCGTGTTAATATATAAAATAAATATATACTTCGATATCGTACCGATCTCAATAGGTATATTTTTCTTCGAAATCTACCTAATATGAAAACTTACTCATGGATGCGGTCGTATGTAGACGACTTATGTTGTTTCGCGCAAGATTTTGATGTTCATCTACAACGGCGTGAAATCATATTCAAAATTTTGCAGCAAGCTGGTCTGACGTTAAATCTTAGAAAATGTGTCTTTGCTGTGGAAGAAATAAAATTTTAGGCCATTACATATCAGGAAGCAAAGTACGTACAATTCAAGATAAACAAGAAATTATATGAAACTACCCTACTCCTACAACAAAGAAGTCACTTCAACGCTGGCTCTGTTTATGTTATTGGAGATCGAAATTTATTCCGAAACACTATCAAATTGCATCGCCTTTATATCAGTTGCTTCAAAAGAACGTAAATGGGCAAGGAACGAAGAAGCAAATAAAGCATTTCAAAATCTAAAAATACAATTATTAAACTTAATATGCTTAGCTCAACCGGACTTCTCCCGCCCATTTTACATAGTAGTAGACGTCTCGACAATAGCTGTGGCAGGTTATCTAGGCCAAGGTGACCTTAATGAATACCAAATCATACAATTTACGAGTCGTTGTTTGAGAAAAAATGAAAAAGACAAGTACCGAATTAGAATGCTTATCAATAATATATACAATAAAAAAAATTAAGGATTATCTTAAAGGTCTGAATTTACTATATATTCAGACCGCCAGTGCTTGAAATGGCTCACTACTAGCTGCAAATGGAATGCGCGTTTAACACGCTGGGCCTTGTTCCTTCAGGACTACAATTTTAAAGTAATCCCAACGCAAGGTAAACGAAATTGGCTCGTCTTTAGTCGTGCACCTTCTAATTTGGAACCGGAGGAACATTCCATTTTTATCATATGAATATAGAAGATATGAAAAAAAATAAAATAAAAAAATAAATACATCTTCTAAGGATGTACAGATCTTACATATGCAAGGAATGATAAAGATAAATAAAGAAAATAGAATTAAGATAAAAAGTAAACATTACAAGAGGACGATGATCTAATTTTTACGAAACATCTTAGAGAAACAACATGGAAAATAACGTTACCTTCTAAATTGATCAATGAAATTCTAATCGTATACTATAATAAATATGGACATTTCGGTGTCAAAAGAATGTTACATACACTACAAAAATTTTGTTTTTGGCACCATGTGAAAATTGACGTAATTAATCACATTAAAGGCCGTCATAGGTGCACGGAAGTCAAACAAAGAACTCCTTAGTGAAAAAGCAAGAATTACATATTACTGCTAAAATGCCTTTGAAATTAATATTTATATATATTGTAGGGAGATTACCCCGGTCAACACATTTCAATATTTACTAACTATAATATAGTCGATGTATATTCCAAATTCACAATGGCTTACACTATGCAAGAAGCAACAACAAATGAAATAATAAGACGTTTACAAGATTATACGTTTACGTTGAGCATTTCTTTATACGTTTACGTTGAGCATTTCTTAAACCAGACAGTGCAAGGGAATAGCCATGTGACACCTCATGAAATATTTATATAAACACTACAACTTCTCACATTTTGTCTAAACTGCAACAACTATATGATCCAAACGAAGAAACTATTGAAGATAAAAGAGCCGAACTACATACTTTTCGAAAAGGACAACACAATCCAAAGTATCACAAAAGTATAAATACTGGAGATTTGGTGTATTGTAAAGTACACAAGTAGTGCAAAAACGCACCAGACTCATATTTTTTTTTTCACTTATTTCAAGAACCGTATGCAGTAAATAAAGTTTTTAACAACACAATCCTATTAGAAGACACAAAAACAAAAACGGATAAATATTTATGATATAAAACTTTTTAATTACTCACCAGAAGAGCGCAAAAAGTTAGTGAACAGTGAAGTGAAGTAATTTTGAGTTAGAAAAGTAACTAATTTCGTTTATTTACCAATATTCTACATTTATGTACTTCTATTTCAACAGGGGGAATGCGAGACAGCATTTTATATCCTGATTATTCGTATTTTATTGAATATATTTTAATTGATGTGTTTTCTGTGATAATCATGCTAATCACTGTGAAGAAAATCCTGATGTTTCTACAGGAAACTATTTACGTACTGAATGCTTGAAATTTTGCTGCATGCGCGGAAAGAACTTGAATCTGAAGTGAACAACTTCTTTATTTATGACATCATTAATTTTTTTTCTAATTTATATTGATTCTTATTTTATATTTATGTTAATTGCAAAGTCTTTTTCGTTTCTGTTTCTTACTTTAAAAATTATAAACAATTTTAATCTAAATATTGCAAATGCATGCCCTCTAATTATGTATATAAGCTACGTTAAAAATCATCATACGAATTCTTATGTATTAAAAAATGTGCTGCTCCTTTAGCAGTTCCGGAGATTATGTATGCTCCATGACTAATAAATTAGTTACTATTATTTACAGTATAATGTCCCATCCACCTATTTGTTATTCCAATGTGCAGTTATAGCACACCCGACACTTTCGAAAAGCGGAACTAAAGCACGCTCTGCAGCCTGCAGGTTCGACTCCCAGGTTTCTATCTTCTTCTAAGACCAACGTTAAAAGGGCTTACGAAAATAGGAGCGGTGACCTGTTCTTCAGTAATGTAATAGGACCGTCACAATACCCGCATCAAACTTGACATAATAAGTATTTGACACAATATAAAAAATACTGTGCATGTTCTCGTCCGTATTCACCCTAGTTGTCAGCGTTTCCAACTTATAAAAATGAATGTTTGTGAGTCTGAGAGGCTATCAAGTGACCCTCGGAGCTTGTGCGGTTTTTAGTAGTATTGCAGCGCTCATCTGTAGTGATATAAAAAAATTAATACAGCGAAATAAATTGACGTTTTTTTCTTGTAAGCTAGAGCCTCGTAAAAAATTTAAACAACCAAAGATGTTACGAGTTACTCCTGTGTGGGGGGTTACTTGCAACATATATGGTTTTGGCCCCTATTGAAAATGTCGGTAGAAGTTAGCTTTTTATTTTCACATTATCTTGCTCCTAAAACCACCAAAAAATTGCTCGTGCAACCATTATTCTTTACTACTTTTAAGTTATGTACTACAAAACATTGGAAATGAAGAGTTTTGCAAGTAACCCTGTTTTACGGTACTTGTAGATTAATCTTTTCAATAAATTTTTGAAGAAGGAAAGCAATACATTTAAACTCGAGTATATATTTCCAGATTGTTTTCCGATATTTTTACAATTTATTTTTTATTCCTTCCTCTGCAAATCTTCAGTCTTACTTGGTAGTCAATCATATTATCAGTCAGACTATTAATCAAAGTCTATTAGAGTTTAATAGATGTAAATTTATCTAATGTGTAAATCTCTAATTTCTCGATGTGCAGTTAGAAGAGGACAACGCAAATCTTCAGAGCCAGTGTGCAGATCAGCAAAATGATATGGGATCTTTACGAAGAGAACTGCTCCAGGCCGAGCAAACACGCCTAGACTTGGAGTCAGATAAAGTCTCCCTCCAGGAAAAAGTTAAGTTTCTGGAGATGGAGAAAGAAAAGGTAAGCATTTGACGATTTGGATAGAGTTAAGAAAACGTTACATGTATTTTGATTAAAAACAATGTAGAATAGTAATTCTTTTTAATCCAGAAACTGCTGCAGCATATTATGGAGTCAGTAAGTCCACAAACAGGTAATTAGTTCAATGTATCACGTTGCATTGCCTCACTCTCAACATTAGTAACTGGAGCTGGACAAATGCTGAAATGCTGACAAATGGAGCTGATCAAATGCGGAGTATTGGATCATTAGTTGTTGAGATTAATCTGTTTTATATGCAGGATGTGTAGAGTGCAATTATAATGTAGATGCATGTAATTTCCTCAGAAGAATCAAAAGATGATAGAACGGAGTTTTGTGCTGTAATGCACAAAGTAGGCGCATCGAAAGAAGGAACTGACTTCGTTGGCGTGGTATAACGGTTGACCCGTAGTATTTATTGGATCACATATTATTATTATTATTATTATTATTATTATTATTATTGTAATGGCTACACTGACACAAATATATTTTGAGTATGTGGAATCACACTACATATAAAATGAATAATAGGTACCTAGTGTGTCGGATAACGAAAGTATTTATTCTTTATAAAACTTATCATCTAAAACTTTACTCTTGCTTTATGTAGCGTTTCTTGTATATTGTGTGTAGGATTAATGTTAGCAAGAGATATATTTGTAATGTTGCGAGGCTATTTAAATTATTTTAAAGTGCCATTCACGTAAGGGTCAAAGATAGCAAATAGCTTGATATCTACAAGGTCAAGCTTCATACACATAGTCTTACCAAGATACTCTATAATCAATAATGTGCTCATACTCATAAGATAATGAGTATACTTGCAAAATAATACAGAATTCTATGTACTGGTTTTGGTCCAGATATTTATATGGAAGCTTAGAAACATAACTCGTTAAGTCTATTAACAAATGAAAATGAGTTTAAAACGGACCTATTATCTCTCAGATGCGCTACATGGATTTACATACATCATTTTTGTGCTAATTCGTTTATATATTATAACAGGGTGTCTACTGACTTGAAAAACCTGGAATTTAGTTTTGAACTTATAAAGAGCCTGAAATTCGAGCAGAAACCTGGAATTTTTTTAAGTTGTTATTTTTAACTTAAATTTTCACTTTATTAATTTCACTCTGTAAACAATTAGAAGAAACTTTATTGAAGTTGTAACTTTAGTTCAGAGAATGTGGCACTCAAAGTAATTAATTTTTATAAGAAGCTCTCAGGGACTCGCAGACTTCTTGTGTGTGCGGGTGTGAGGTTTTATACTCCTTATTGGAGGAAAACAAATTGGTCTGTTGTTCGTCACGTAATTGACCTTTTCCATGAAGTTCTTTCTTATCTGGTTACATTCAGATGGTTACTGATATTTGCTGGCTGTCACACGAGACTATGTTCCTCATAAAAAGAGTCGTTCTTCTAAATATCCTTGCTGGTTTGATCATGAAATTAAGGCGGCCCTTTACAATAAAAAAGAGCTTGGGAATTGTGGAAAACATTTCCAAACGAATAAACGCACAACAATTTTAGATTACTTAGGAATTCTACTAAAAAATCTTTCACGAACTAAATATAACGCATACATATAAGGTATAACTAGCAACATTCGTAGCAATTCTAAAAGGTTCTGGTCATTAATTAAGCAGAAAACCAGTAGTAAACAGATCCCAGTAGAAATGACATACAATTTATTTACCGGCTACTGGGTATGATAGAACGCATTTATTCGCTGAGTTTTTCAATGCTAACCGTTGTCAACAGATCAATACTACTGTCCTTCCTGATGTTAGATATGTAAAAAATGGGTCTTTAACACCATCAGTAGAAATACACTTGAAGTTTACAGCTTGCTAGTATCCCTTCCCTAGTGATTCTATTCCAGCAGTTTTTCTAAAGAATACAACAACTTCTTTAGCTTATCCTTTGTTTCTTCTGAATAGGTGCTTTTCAGAAGCTTCCTTCCCCTCTATATGGAAGAAGGCCAACATCGTACCCATTTCAAACTCATGCAACAAATCTTTGGTCACCAACCAAAGGCCCACATCCGTTTTGTCTGTCTTGTCCATCATCTGTGAAAAGATTGTTAAGAACAGGGTGTTAAAATTCACTCTGCCGTACATCCATCCTGCTCAGCATGAATTTCTTCCTGGCAGTTTAAGCCTAACCAGTCTGTTTATTCTCCAGTCACACGCCATTAGTTGTCTGTCTAATAATACACAACTTGATATCATATACTTTGATCTCACAACAGGCTTTGATTCGATTAGTCATGCTCATACGTTACATAAACTGTCTCACAGGTTTACCATTCACGGTCAGTTCTTATCCTTAATTAAAGATTACCAAGCTGACCACCAGCAACGTGTTGTTCTGTCTGGCGCTTCTTCTCTGTGGTGAACTATTACATCTGGAGTACAACAGGGTTCCGTCCTCGAACCTTTACTTTTTGTTCTGTTCATGAACGACCTTACTGACAAATACATTGAATCTTCAAGCAACATTCTTGTGTATGCCGATGACTGTAATTTTTTTAGAGAAATTAAAACTCTTGCTGATGTAACGCAACTTCAGTCGGATATTGTAACTTTCTCTTTGTGGTGCGATAAATCTCAGCTCAAAATTTACATTGATAAATGTACTACCCTCACAATTAGTCTTAAAAAATGCCCTCTTCGAAGTTCGTATCATCTTAGCACAATTCTTCTTGCCAAAGTTTCATCAAATAAAGATCTTTGTGTTTTGATCGACTCATAGCTGACTTTTGAAGATCATGTTACAATGTCTACTAAAAAGCCATGAAACTTCTAGGTTTACTTTATAGATTCGTTGATTTCAAGAATCCTACAGCACTTTTTATTTTTACAAGAGTTAGGTATCTCCGCATCTTGAATATTACAGTGGATCTTGCATATGACAGCTGTCAACACGCAGCAGACGACAGCAGCCAACAACAACAGTCACATACTTACGAAGCCTAAGGACGTCATTCCCACCAACGCCACCTATAAGAGTCGCTGAGAATACTCGAAGATTCTGGATATTAAAAAGGAAGACAACAGAGACCAGGAGGCCATTCTGCTGTTGGGGTGACCATCCTAAATTTTACCTCCTCCCTACTGTTCGGGTAGGAAAAATCCTCAATACAAAAATAACAAAGCAAACCAGCGTATTTCTAAGTTTTATAAGAAAAAATAGAAATCACAATAAAAGTAATGACAGCAACAACTTTAACAAAGAAAGTAACAATAAAAATAACAAGAAAGGGGATAAAATTTCCGTCTGTGCTAACTGTTTCAAGAAAGGGCATAGGGCTAACCAATGCAGAAAAACACTAACAACCAGGGAAATGTGTAAAAGATCCCTGGGGAAATTCACTCCCGTGGGTACAGCAAATTCAATCCCAAGAGACTCCTACCTTCCAGTGCTCATCCCACGTCTTCAAATCACTTTCTAGTCATATAATATCAGACGAACGCCAGGAAATTGCTAATTTAAATTCAGAAGACAACAAATCTTTAATTAAAATAAAGGTTGATAACCAGTACTTACATGTGATTATAGACACACAATCCACTATGTCAATTTGGGAAAAGAGGTTTACCCAAGGATTGTCAATTGATTCCATTTTTTAACATACATTAAAGGCATTTCAAATAAACTTATTACATTAACGCACATCACCTTCATTACTTTTAGAATTTGCTAACAGTTTTTTCACATTATTTACGTATTTTGGAAAATTGAAATCTCAACCCTGTTTTCGAACAAGATCTGTGAAGACGATCATACACCAAAACTGACTTAGGACGCAATACTATTTCTTGTTTCGTAGTCCCAGAAATCCTGCCATTCCAACAGAAGAAAAGAAGAAGGCGTTTCTCAAACTATAATTTCTTCATTACGCCAACAAGCCTCAGCGAATATTTTTTATAGCGAGGAACGTCACGATTCCAGCTAGATCTCATTTTTTCTTCCTGTCAAAGTAATGTCACAAAGACACGAATCAGTATTCCATTGTATAACTCCTTTGCAAACGTTGCAAGATCGATTTGGTCTAGAATCCTTTATAATGAAGATTCCTACTGACAACATTACGTTGTTGTTATCTAATCCAACATATCGTAATATTGCTTTACCTAAAAACACACCAGTGGCGTACCTAGAAAATAGCATCGAGAAAATTCTCTTCATGTTCAAGAAACACCGAAAAACAAGACTAACATCAATTTCATTATAGAACAAAAGAAAAAATTGAGGAAAGATTAAAATTAACAGCCAAACCTTTCAGTGTCGATTTTTTACAGTAATCCCGCTTTGTCAAAAGAACAAAAGGTACAAGTACATAACTTATTATATAAGTACAGAGATGTTTTTGCCTGTTCTCCAGAAGACATTGGATATTTTCGTGGTTATGTGCATAAAATTAGGATCGATAAAGCTGCATCTTTTCACGATCGTTCACCACCCATCCCAACCGCGGTGAAACCACAAATCGATAAAGAAATTCAACAACTTTTAGCTGCTAAAATCATAAACGAAATCAGCGACAGTTCTTTTTCCTCTCCTTTGTTGATTGTCAAAAAACCAAATACGCAAGATTTTCGTATTGTGCTAAATTTACAGAAATGCAACATGTATACCAAATATTTGAGTATACCTTTTCAATCAACACAAGACGTTTTGAACATGCTGAAAGGTAAAAACGTAATTTCATGTATAGATGTCTCAGAGTCCAAATACTTTTACATCCCAAAAGCGCTAAATATATTACCTTCGAACTCATACTAGAAAAAGCTACAGTTTCCAACGCTGTATCATTGGTTCTTCAGCATCCGCACAAGCGCTATCCATAGCAACTCGAATGTTATTACAAGGTTTACCTGAACTTATTACTTCTTTTGCAGACGACCTCGTCACTGGATCATTTGATTGGTTGCAGCAAATTTCTGATTTAGAGTTGCTGTTCTAGCGACTACGAAAACAAGTTTTCAGGGCCAGTCCAAAAAAGACCCATTTATTGTACTAGGAATTAAATGAACTTGGTTTTCGAGTATCAGGAGAAAAAATTAGCATCTTACCAAAAATTGCTAACAACATTCAAAAATTTCAAGAAACCTACAACTAAACGCAATCTTAAAAGTTTCATCGGTCTTAGTAGTTATCTCCGAGTACACACATCAAGGAGTTCAAAAGGAAAATTGAATCATTTCAATTGCTTCTTTCCAAAGGAACAAAAATTTAATGGGAATTTTCTCATGACGAACTTTTTCAAAAATAAATAGAACACATTTTGAACGCACCAGCTCTTTACCATTTCAATAACAGTCTCGACATCAGAGTGTATAGTCATGCATTCTCTGTCCAAGCTTATAATGGAGTAATTATTTCCCCATTACTGAATTAATTTTAATTAATTAAAGATGTACAAGTATGAATGTGTGTGTGTGTGTGATCTTGCGCAAGATTAATATAAATAATCTGTATTGTAAATTTGTAATCTGTCTCATGTATGTATATCCTTGTATTTTGCATGTCTATAACTTGTATCTTTTTTCCCATACTTTATTTTTCTTTCACAGGAGAGCTTTTTCCCTTTGTTAACAACTAACGGTTGTTCCAGAAGCGATGTCTCCCATCGACCAAGCTTTTTGCCGCACTGCTCTAGTTTTTAAATTCTATTGGCTAGCTTTAGTGCGGGAAATTTCTAATTTAAATATAGTGACGGTTTGCTTTGGAAACTATATAAAGAAAGGGCAACCGATTTTAAGAGGTACAGGGTCAACAGATAGACTACTACAGGTGGTGAGACGAACTCTCTCCAATTCTTTAATGTCTTTGTGACCAAGAACATACCCTCAGAGACCCCACAGAGAGGTCGAGCGATGCAGTGGAAGGAAGTAAGAGCAAACTATCCACGCCCGCTTCACGGGGATGTTGTTATTAATAGTCAGAAATGCAAAGTATTTATCCGATATCTTCGTTTCAAAAATAATATTCGTATGAACTTCATTGCGAAAGTAGGAAATGTACAATAACTTTCTAAAGCAGCCCAGACAATTTTCGGCAAGGGTTCTTCGATATTATAAGAAGCGTTAAAAAAGATATAAACTAAAGGAGAATAATTCTTTAGTAAAAAAGATATAATATTCTCCTGAATGCTGGAGAAATTCACGCTTCTACGTTCGGTGGTTGGGATGTACAAACAGGTTGTAACTGATAAGATTATTTCCGTCCGTAGAAAGTATTTATAGTAAAGAAAAAGAAAAAAGAATATATCGTGGCTTATAGGAAAATGATCCTGTGTTAAAACATTTTCTTGACGGGAGAAACCTTTGGGCTGCGTTGTATCTTGCGGGTTTTTTCAGACCGTTAGTTGTCATTGTTAATGCACTTCTCATTTCGTAAAATTTCAAAAATGAATATATTACTGTTTGCATTCAGCTGCTAGCGTACCTAGTAAAATAAGCGAGAAGGTTGAGTTCATGAGGTGAATCGCGGCATCGTACCGTAAGTTAAAACCCTGAACGTAGTCAATCAGATAAACCGCTTGTAGGTGAGAAATTCCTTCTTTCTGCCATTCAGTTATATACGCAATTCTTTTATATCCGATAAGAGGTTTCACGAATAAGCTTGGTTCGTTCAAATTACATTAACATAACTCCAGTGATGATCAGTTACAGTTATTAATGCCAGAGATCACAGTTAAATTAAGTAATCGATTCATTAACCCCCAAATATCTTTAACCAATCGATTCAACGTCAAAAACAGTTTTTATTTTTTGTTCAATAAATATTATGGTATTATATTAACCTAACTGCCAGTGTTATTTTTGAACATATAATAGAGCAATTCCTAATCCCATTTACTAAGTTCTAAGTCTCAAAAAAGTGCATTTTGCATTGATTACTTACAGGTACGTGGTGAGAGATATTATTATTTAGTAAATAATTATATGCGGGGTAATTTCAGTTTAGCTGATACTCACTTCGTATAGCTATTTTCTGTGTTAGTTTGTTGCCTTAAATTTCTGCAATTCCATAGCTCGGAACAGAGCCAAACATAATATTCAAATTAGGAAATTGTGGAAATACAATTAAAGAAAGTGTTACAGAACGATATTCAGCACTGTTTAAAAGAGGTACAAATAATGAAGAAAACAAGCTGGGGGATCTTATCTTCTTATATTCCTAAAACAGGCATTGAAAATGTTGTATCATATTGCAGTAGATTTTTCACGAAATCTGTACGCAAGGCGTCAACTTGGCAGAAGGAACTTTATGACCTAATTTATGTACTTAGAAAATTTCATTATTTTCTACTCAATCGAAAGTTCACGTTGTTCATAGAGGCCAAGCGTTTGACATCTTTGAACACTCAGCCAGACAAGGTCGATGAATATAGGAAATACAAGATCTTTTTAGCAGACTACAATTTCGAAATTCAGCATCTCCCTGGATCTCAACATCCAGCCGACATAGTAAGTCGTTTCGAACGAAAACAAGACATCCAGCAGGAATAAGAAGGCAAAATAAAGGAAGACATTCCAGCAGGTAACAAGAACAAAATAAAAGAAGAGGAGGTTTTCAAGAAACAGAAGACTATCACGCCTTCTGTTCTCACGCTCTAGAAGATTCCATTCTTCAATTTACTTCATTGGAAAATCTAGCAGAAAAACATCAGAGCGACCAAGCATATTCCAACATCATTTCGGTATTAGATAGAAACGAACCAACCAAAATTTCTCCTATTCGTTGTGTGATTTTTTTTGTTTAAGAACAACTTATTGTACCGAATTCAGAAACATCCTGAATTGGGAACCATTCATTTGCTCTTATTGACAAGTCATTAGCCAATCAATGGCTTTAATACGTACACAAGAATCCAACATCTCCTCACGCCAGTTTCACCAAAACATACAGAACTGTTTTAAGAAAAGACTGCATACCAGGATTAGAAACATATTTAGCTTTCAGAATGAAGACGTATGACGAGTGTCAAAAATTGAAAAAAAAAAAAAACAAAAAAAAAACGCAGAAACCACAATCTAAGTTATTGCACCACCCAATTGGTTTCATTTGAAAACTATTCGTTTTTATACCATAGGACTTTCTCCCGCAGCAGATGGTACAAAGAAATATATTCTTACAGTAATGGAAACGGAAACAAGATACGTCGCTGCTAAGGTCGTCGATTCTGTCACGGCGCAAACTGTTGAAAAATTCCTGGTAGAAGAGATTATTTTAAAATTTTGCGCCTTTAAATACATTCAAATAGATCAATATCCTTTACATAACGCCCAGCGACTTCAAGAAATGGCGAAAAACTATGATTTTCCTTTTAAGTTCTCTTTAGCTTCCAATTACAATTATACTGGACTCGCGGAAGTTACGAATAAAATTTTGTAACAGTGCCTGAAATTTTACGTTCATGAAAATCCATTTATGTGGCAAACTTTATTTCCTCCCATTGTTTTCGCCTTGAACTCATCTGTTCAAAGGAACACAAAATATTCGGCTCATTGGCTTTTATTCGGATATGAACCCCAATCTTATGCCGACTGTAGACTTGGCACTTCACCGCAAATCGAAGTTTCTAGAGAAATATTATCTGAAATAAGAGAATAAGTCGGAACATATCTATTGAAGAGCCACGAAAGGCAGAAAAAGTATTTTGATAGCAGACACCACCAAACAGAATACAAGAAAAATGACAGTCCTCATTTGTTTTACATTCAGAAAGAAAGAGTTAGCAGAAGCATGGTCGAATTCGTACTACGGACCTGCTACAATTCTGGACAAGTTAAATCCAAATTTGTATCGCATGCTATTACCCGATACTTTCCGTCAAATAATACAAGACATTTCTATTGACCGTATTAAAAAATCTCACGAGGACAAATTGCATCAGACAGAAAACCTTTAACGCACATATACCAGCAATCTACTCTCAGTCTCTTCGCGGTACCTTGTGCGCCGTCTGTCTTCCTCCGCGGCTACGCGAAGAGATTACATCTACGAGAATACACAGCCAGCTATCACGGAAGTACGATGAACAAGATTCTTCAACTCACGTGTACTTCAGCTACTAATGAGACATTTCTAATCATTTTACCAAATTTTCGAATTGTGGAACAACACTTCGACTCTATAATTCAAAGTTTATTAGAAAATAATGTAAACCGCACCCTCATTAAACCTTCATTGGCTAAATCCATGATAAGAAGCAATCCTAACATGAGGAACTCGTTAATAGAACAGGATATAGTTTTATTTTTCTATCATTGCTCTAAAAGTTTTCTTCTTTCTTTCCATCCTCCATCAGCCAATTTAGATATTATAATCCAAACTCCAGTGATATACCGCACGGATTACACATTTTCTATAAAATCTTCAGCAATGGCTTTCTGACAGCTACAGCGTATCTTCGCCTCAAGACTCCCAAATCTACAATATGGACCGACGCCGGGATTTTTTAAATCAACTTATCTGTGTACAAACAGCATCCGATGCTTCTTACATGTAAAATACAATCCCAAGCACGTTCACAAGAAATGGACGATTTGGTATTTTGGAATATGACATCCAATTGTCAAGTTAAACCAACTCTATCAACATCTGATGAATTTTACCAGTATACAACAATGAGACTACACCTCGCTACAAGACTTGTCAGGATTACACGTCAAAGGAACCACATCCTTGCTACAGATGGTATATATTCTTCATTGACATACTTCTTCAAATTCGACGAATAAGAGGAAATTACTACTGAAACCTTAAATTTACCTACTCGACATTCAGCAAACTTTACCACTGAACACCGCAGCTTACCTACAATAATCGATTTCAATTTTACCTTTGCAAACTATTCAAAAATCTATAATCTCCATGAGGGTCCTTTTGAGGCATGAATAGAATAAACTACCCAGCTATTTTTCAGACTTTCATCTCCACTCATCTTTTCCGTGGACGGTTATATCATTAATTGTGTTTATAGTGATACTGATTATAATATTGGCAGTTTTTCTATAATTTTTGTACCGACGCGTGATGTCTCCATTTGCTTAAAATGATTCTTTTTCTATCTTGCAGTATGATATCATTGCAACTTTTTACACCCATCATTATATTCATCTTCATCATTTATATTAATTTTATGTATTTCTTATTGTACGGTGCCATTCTCCAACACCTCCAGTACATCAACATCTACTGGACATTTCATCTTCGATCCCCATGGAAACCCCAAAGTACAAGACGGACACAATGACACATTTAGAGTAACACTCTCCCCGAGTGCAACTTCTGTCTTGTATTCACACATATACTCTTATCTGAATTATTTATTTATTATCGCGTCACTCACAATTTTCAATCCATATCGATAATCAAGTTCTTTATTAGTCAATCTGATCTCTTTGTAAGTTTATGATCATCTAATTATTGCGGATCACCAACATTAATACATCGCGTTAACGAACACATATTTCTTTGAATTGCCAAATAGTGATTCTACACGATGCAATTTCAGGGAAGGCGGAAACACTGAATTAATATGTAGGATTGGAACGTTATATAAACGCCCCTTCCTGAAGGAAAATGTTAGAAACTTAGGTTTTTTTAAAAATTTTATATCAGTCCCTTTTATATTATATGCAAAGTCTTTTATTCTTTTATGTATATATTATCACTAAGCACTTAGAATACACTGGCGTCCATATGTAGTTCTCGTGGTGGATGGGGGTTCAGACTCTGCTGCTCTAGCCGCCGAATGCCAGGCCGGGTGGCCGAGCGGTCTGCGGCGGTAGGCCATCGGCTCGAAGGTCCCGGGTTCGAGTCCCGGCAGGGGCATGGGTGTGGATTTTAACACTTAACAACTAAGGGCGAATCGTGACGGGCCGAAGTCCAAAGTTACTAGACTGGCCCATATAAAAATAAAGTTTACCAAAGTTTTTCCATTAACTGTTCCATTAACTAAACGATAATGCCTCCAGTGTAATGTATGGATATTACAATCTAAAATGCACCGCTTATCATCATGTGAGTCAAGAGCTACTTTATTTACACTTTTTAGTATAAATTTCATGTTTTTCTGATTTGATTTGCATTTGAACTCTTCTTTGCATTTCCCCTGATTGTAAGCAACAGTTAAAGTCATCAAATGAAATAGTTTGATCCACGACACATTTTGGTATACCCTTGATTCTCTTTCTACTTTCAGTATTAACATCTTGTATTGCATACAGTTTGGCACGCAAACCAACGAACTCACTAATCGGTAAACCCTTATACTCATCCTTCATCTTCCCAGGCTGCATTTTGTTCTTTGGAAGAATCTGATATACATTGGGCTGTTGGTAATTCGAAGTATCAAAATACTGTATTAATTCGTTCATGTCTTTATAAAAATAATTTGTTTTAATGTAATACACAAAGAAATCAGTATCCTTGTAGGCTGTGTTTATATTATCCTTATATTTTGGCTTCATGACTTCGTAATGAAATTGATACATGAATAATTTTGAAAAATCGAGCACTGCTGCTCCTACATAATAAACTTTATCTAATGTAACTGTTTTCTTCATCATATGACATAATACTAAATTTTCATAATATTTTTCTCGTGATTTAAAGCGCGGTGAAGCTACACGCTTTCTACACGTTTTTCGTCATTATCAATCCACACCTCGATTCGATTCCTTACATTTTCGATAGACTTGCCATAAATTGCGATATTCATTAGTTTGTAAAAGTCTTTCTCAAAGACTGTAGTAGCAGCAGTGCGATGATCTGTATTGCTATTAATATATGTTTCAAACAATTTGAATTGATTAAACCATAACATATTATGTACATGACAAAGTTGCAACCCATGACATAAATAGAATTATAAGAGTCGATAAAGCACTATGTAATTCTGTTTATCAGTTAAGGTTAGCAGGAGCTTTTTCCATTTACCGTGAGGAGGAATTTCGTTTCTTGGAACCATGGGGAAATGTTGATGTGCATCATGCAACTCTTGTGGATAATTCAAATCTACTTCGGGAAAGAAACCGAGTTCACTATGTTCTGGGTACTGCAATATCTTTTGACTATTATTCCATGATGATGGCGATGGTTCCCACATAAAATTTAATAGGGTAAAGATTCAACCATGGCAGATCGATAAAGGTTATTCATATTCAAATACATTAAAAATGAATGCTCTTTATTAGGTTTATACTCGTTAGGAATATAGGCATTATTTGCCTTGGCATGGCGTAATGTGCATTCAGTAATTTCTCCTCTAATTGACTGCTCTATGAACAGATACATGTTTACATCCGACAGTAGTTGCAGTTCTTGTTTGGTTTCATAAAGCATTGCGGTCCATGCCAGTTGGGGTGTTGTGTACATTTGTGTAAAATCGAGACCATATTCCTTGATACATGTCTCTCTAAAATTTTCAACTACATCAGCAGTCAATAAAACTTCTAATTTTAAATACACATCGTGATAATCTCCAAAAGTTTTACATTTGAATTCTCTCCACACTGTCTTTGCAAGAGCATAATCTTTGTCACTGCATACAGTGTTATTTAAAGTATTATTGAAATACTTTTGGAGAGGCATCTGTTTTGCATTGAATTTTGTTTCATCAGTGAGATAGTCGTAGAGAAAACAACCCTTTCGTGTAAGAAGATTAATATCTTGTGTCGCCATATGTTTACGTGTGTGGATTAATTTACTAGAATCTAATTTTGACACTAGGTCATTTAGACTGTAGGGCAAGAAACGATACAGATCTGAAAATCTTAGTTCAATTTTACGGTCTCCAGAGGTAAACATTTTAGATAATGTAATGTAACGCTCACTTGTGCTATTAGTTTAATTTTACCTGGCTGTAAACCTAAGTGTTTTACAATTAAATGTGCGTTATAATTACTGAGATTATGAAAAAAAACGGCACAACATTCCTCAGGCGTTGAATTTGTAAGTTGCAGCTGTTGCAAATAATATCAATCCATTTGCCACTCAAATGATTATGGTGGCGCACTTTATAATTCTCACTTGTAAATTCACGTTCACAAACACTACACATTATTGCTTCATTATATTGTTTCATTTCTTGAGCTGACATTGGGGAAAGTGGTTTCGTAAGGGATAATTTATTTACAATAAGATGCAATTCATTTTCCATGTTATAAAGAAATTTCTCAGGAGCATTTTTACCTCTATATATAAAAGGTTTCGAAGGTGTATCATCGCACCAACAAACTAAATAACCAAAAGAACAGGCTTCATGATGCTGAACCTTTTGAGTATATGATGATGTGCTAGGACCAGGGGTAGAAATTGGTTTTACAAAACATTCAAAGTCTGCAATGATAATCACATCGTTTTGTAGCAATGATTTTAACTTGTGGAATTTTACACTTTGCCCCGGCTTAGGCATAATGGTTTTTGTAGCTTCAAACTTCTTACAATAGTCAATATGTTTTGACAGTTTTTCTTCAGTGTTAAAATGTGATAAACATCTCCTACAATAGTAATGCTTATGTTGGTCTTTTGTGGTTTGACTTCTTATTAAACGCGAAAGATGTCTAATTAAACAGTAGTGAGTTGTTTTTCCATTTTTTACATACAAGAGATAAATCTGCTTGTGTTGTGCTACGAATACCAAATCACTTATGCAAAGAGGAAAGAATGTTTCGTTTTTATCATAATCATACACATTAATGCCTAATTTAGTGTTGGGATATAGGTCATTATATTGTTTTTCAAATTTATAAATATCTGTTAATACGACTGGGAAGGTTATATTACGCATTGCTGGTGTAAACTCACTCTCATATGGTAAATAATTCGAAACACGAAAAGCGTTATCATTAACTGGATATAATGCTGCGGTGATGCTCCACAAAAAGCACTTTTCATCATTACTTTGAATATTAATAACTGCTTTCTTGTCAACCACCCACTTTGGTAATTCAGTATACGATGACGCGGTTTTAGTTTACTCACTGAAATTTTTAAGCTATGAGCAGGATTCTCACACAAACTCCACCCGGATTTTTTCATTGCACGTTCTTCTTGTTCTGTGGTAATAGTAGAAAAGATTTGGTTTATTTTGTCTTGCAACACATAACTATTCAAAATTATTTCTGTACTCGACGGCACGTGAAAATTTATTTGTTCTTCACTAATTGGATGAAAAAACGTTGATGTTAAAATTATATTAACTTTTAGAGCATTAAGATCTTCTAAATCTCTCCTTACTAGTTCCAGGCATTCATTCTTCATACTGTTCAAGAACGAAATAGTGTCACAACAATATTTTTTATCGTCAGTATCTGTAGGGATCACATAGTCTTTTTAATTTATTTTTGAAAGCACTACATACACAAATGTTATTGATTTTTTGTTTCTTTGGATTTGATTAATCACTATGATTAGCTTTAATATGCTTTGATATATTAGTTTTTGATATAGATTTATAGCAAAACTCGCAAGTCACTTTTTCCATTTTTTTGGAGGGAAGAAAAACTATATTATATTGAAAAAAAAAATTCTTTTGCCCTAAATTTTTTACCGATACATTTAATACCTGAAATTTATATTATACACACACGATGATGATCATGATCCGATAAAAGTTTGGCAGTTAGGACCAGATTAGTCCCCATATCTCGGAAACGGATTCTCATCATAATCTATTTAAATCCAAAGTTTGGTCATGATCCAATAAAAATTTTGGCACTTAGGACCACATTAGACCTCATATCTCGAAAACGGCTCAACATATCTAAAATATAAATCGAAAAATCTCCCCTTCTAAATCCCTTGTCGTTACTCATCATAATCTATCTAAATCCAAAGTTTTGTCATAATCCAATAAAAATTTTGCCAGTTAGGACCACATTAGGCGCCAATATCTCAAAAACGGCTCAAGATATCGAAAAAATAAATCGAATAATCTCCCCTTATAAACTGCTTGTCGTTTCTCATCATAATCTATTTAAATCCAAAGTTTGCTCATGATCCAATAAAAAATTTTCAGTTAGGACCACATTATACCCTATATCTTGGAAACGGCTCAAAATATCGCAAAAATAACTCGAAAAATCTCCCCTTATAAAGCCCTTGTCGTTTCTCATCATAATCTGTCTAATTCTGAAGTTTGGTGATGTTCCAACGAAATTTTGGCAGTTAGGCCCGTTAAAAGTTTTATTAGCAGGCAATGGATTATGATTAAAACCATATTTATGCATACATTTTAATTAGCAGGCAATGAATTATGATTAAAACCATATTTATACAAAAATCGGGGTGCGCGCATGCGCACTTCTGAAGAGTGTGGAACAGTAACCTTCCGGGTACTCGTAGTACGAGATAAGCTCGTAAAGGGTACAATGATATCGATTCTGCTGTGTGTGAGTAGTTATTTTTGCACTTCTGTTATGAATTACGAAGAGTGTGATAGGGACTTGAAATAGAAAAACTACCCAGTGAAGAAAATGCGCCCCAACCCCGACGGTCCATTTTTTGCCGCCATCGTTCCCGCGTCGCGTGTGTGACAGTCGGGAAAAAGTCGCATTTAAAGGCGGGCCACCGGTGGCCCGACGCCAAATGGACGCGTTAGTCAAAAATCCTGTTGTTTAAGTGGCCTAAAGAACGAAGCTAGGAGTGATCTAACTAGCTTAAACTGGTCCTTGCAATGTCCCAATCACACCAGTACATTTTGTGTAAACGGTTGGCAAAAGGGTGGGAATGTTGTTTTTAGCCTCCCTTGTCCCTACTATGGGGTTTGGATTTGGTCGGAACTGAGGAAAATACTAACCATGTCCTAACAAGGCGGAAATATGACGGCAAGAATACTCGAGAAGAAGGCGGGCCACCAACTATCTGAGACAGTCAACAGAAAACAGTTGCATTTAAAATCAGTTATAGTCACGATACATCTACAATATTCATTAATTTTTTTATTATAAAGATTAAAAAATCAATTGCAAATGTCAGTTAGGATCGTCGAGCTTCACTCGGCGCTTGTTTTGAACCCGACTCTACACCGACGGTTGAAATATGGGTGGCAGCATTTGTATGGGCCGAATTCTGACCGAAGGCTGTAACTCTCAAATATTAAAATATTACATTAAAACATAGTTATCTCTTAATTTCATTCGTCTTTTGACAAAAATCTGTAGTGAAAA